>SJYX01008817.1:133009-149943 GCA_006410675.1 Oreotragus oreotragus
GCTCAGCTTTCTTTATAGTCCAACTCTCACATCTACATGACTACTGGAAAAACCATAGCCTTGATTAGACGGACCTTTGTTGGCAAAGTAATGTCTCTGCTTTTCAATATGCTATCTAGGTTGGTCATAACTTTCCTTCCAAGAAGTCAGTGTCTTCTAATTTCATGGCTGCAGTCACTATCTGCAGTGATTTTGAAGCCCAAAAAAATAAAGCCTGACACTGTTTCCACTGTTTCCCCATCTATTTCCCATGAAGTGATGGGACCGGATGCCATGATCTTCGTTTTCTGATGTTGCGCTTTAGGCCAACTTTTTCACTCTCCATTTTCACTTTCATCAAGAGGCTTTTTAGCTCCTCTTCACTTTCTGCCATAAGGGTGGTGTCATCTGCATATCTGAGGTTATTGATATTTCTTCCAGCAATCTTGATTCCAGCTTGTGTTTCTTCCAGTCCAGCGTTTCTCATGATGTACTCTGCATATAAGTTAAATAAGCAGGGTGACAAAATACAGCCTTGACGCACTCCTTTTCCTATTTGGAACCAGTCTGTTGTTCCATGTCCATTTCTAACTGTTGCTTCCTGACCTGCATACAGATTTCTCAAGAGGCAGGTCAGGTGGATATAGATATAGATATAGATACAGATATAGATATAGATATATCACACAGTCAGTCAGTTTAGTCACTCAGTCGTGTCTGACTCTTTGCAACCCTATGGACTGTAGCGTGCCAGGCTTCCCTGTCCTTCACCAACTCCTGAAGTCAACCATCTCTTCCTCAGTCATCCCCTTGTCCTCCTGTCTTCAATCTTTCCCAGTATCAGGATCTTTTCCAGTGAGTCAGTTCTTCACATCAGGTGGAAAAAAATTGGAATTTTAGCTTCAGCATTAGTCTTTCCAATGAACATCCCAGACTGATTTCCTTCAGGATTGACTGGTTGGATCTCCTTGCAGTCCAAGGAACTCTCAAGAGTCTTCTCCAACACCACAGTTCAAAGACATGAATTCTTCATTGCTCAGTTTTCTTTATAGTCCAATTCTCACATCCCAACATGACTACTGGAAAAACCATAGCTTTGACTAGATGGACCTTTGTTGGCAAAGTAATGTCTCTGCTTTTTAATATGCTGTCTAGATTGGTCATAGCTTTTCTTCCAAGGAGTGTCTTTTAATTTCATGGCTGCAGTCACCATCTTCAGTTATTTCAGAGCACCCCCCCCCTCCAAAAAAAAAAATAAATAAAGTCTGTCACTGCTTCCATTGTTTCCCCATCTATTTGCCATGAAGTGATGGGATGGGATGCCATGATCTTCATTTTTTGAATGTTGAGCCAACTTTTTCACTCTCCTTCTTCACTTTCATCAAGAGGCTCTTCAGTTCTTCTTTGCTTTCTGCCACAAGGGTGGTGTTATCTGCATATCTGAGGTTATTGATATTTCTCCTGGCAATCTTGATTCCAGCTTGTGTTTCATCCAGCCTGGCATTTTGCATGATGTACTCTGCATATAAGTTAAATAAGCAGGGGAACAATATACAGCCTTGACATACTTCTTTCCCAATCTGGAATCAGTGTGTTGTTCTATGTCCAATTCTGTTGCTTCTTGACCTGCATACGGATTTCTCAGAATGCAGGTAAGGTGATCTAGTGCTCACATCTCTTTAAGAACTTTCCATAGTTTGTTCTTATTCACACAGTCAAAGGCTTTGGTGTAATCAATAAAGCAGAAGTAGATGTTTTTCTGGAACTCTCTTGCTTTTTTTATGATCCAATAGATGTTGGAAATTTGATCTCTGTTTCCTCTGCCTTTTAAAATCCAGCTTGAACATCTGGAAGCTCATGGTTCACGTACTGTTGAAGCAGGGCTTGGAGAATTTTGAGTATTACTTTGCTAGCATGTGAGATCTCTCGAAAGAGAAGATGAGCACATATCCTTCTACTCTGCCAGCAGTAAATAAATAGATATACATCAATAATTACTTTAAATGCAGATGGACTAAACACTCCAACCAAAAGACACAGACTGGCTGAATGGACAAAAGAGCATGACCCATATCTACGCTGTCTACAAGAAACCCACTTCAGATCTAAAGACGCATATAGACTGAAAGTGAGAGGATGGAAAAATATATTGCATGCAAATGGGAAGCAAAAGAAAGCTGAAGCAGCAATCCTCATATTAGACAAAAATAGACCTTAAAATAAAGCATATTGCAAGAGATAAGGAAGGACACTACATAATGATCAAGGAATTAATCCAACAGGAAGACATAACAATTGTAAATATCTATGTACCCAACATAGGAACACCTCAATACATAAGACAAATACTAACAGACATAAAAGGATAATTTGACAGTAACACAATAATAGTAGGAGATTTTAACACTCTATTTACACCAATGGACAGATCATCAAAACAAAAAATTAATAAGGAAACACAAGTCTTAAGTGATACATTACATGAGATAGCTCTCATTGATGTCTTCAGGACATTCCATCCAAATGTAGAAGAATACACCTTCTTCTCAGGTACACGTGGAACATTCTCCAGGATTTGGTCCCAAATCAAACCTGAATAAATTTTTTTTTCATTTGATATGAACTGTATGTGTGTGTATTTCATTTTATCATTATTATTATTTTAACTTTACAATATTGTATTGGTTTTGCCATACATTTACATGGACTCTGTGGGAGAGGGAGAGGGTCAGATGATTTGGGACAATGGCACTGAAACATGTATAATATCATATAAGAAACGAATCACCCGTCTAGGTTCAATGCCGGAAACCAGTAAATTTAAGAAAATTGAGATTGCAGTGCACGTGGCACCGGCGACTGGTGTGGGGTTGAGTCAGTTGTGAGACCCCGAGCTGCGGACCGGCGAGCGGCCCAGCTAGTCACCGACAGAGCGGCGGGTGTCGGGTTCGGGAGCCGAGCGCTGGCCCTGCGTCGAGCCAGGCCGACCCGCGCCGCCGCCGCGCCCCGCCCGCAGCCAGCGACCCGCCGCGGGCGCGCCCCCGCTCTGCGCTGTCTCCAATGGCGTCCGCCTCCGGGACCATGGCGAAGCATGAGCAGATCCTGGTCCTCGACCCGCCCACAGACCTCAAATTCAAAGGCCCCTTCACAGATGTAGTCACTACAAACCTTAAGTTGCGAAATCCTTCAGATCGAGAGGTGTGTTTCAAAGTGAAGACGACAGCGCCTCGTCGGTACTGTGTGCGGCCCAACAGTGGGATCACTGACCCCGGGTTGACTGTGACCATTTCAGTAATGCTACAGCCTTTCGACTATAACCCCAATGAGAAGAGTAAACACAAGTTTATGGTACAGACCATCTTTGTTCCACCAAACATTTCAGACATGGAAGCTGTGTGGAGAGAAGCAAAACCCGATGAATTAATGGATTCTAAATTGAGATGTGTATTTGAAATGCCCAATGAAAATGATAAATTGGGTCTGGCTCCTCCAGGGCCCACCGTGGCCGTCACTCCGCTGAGCAGCATCAACAGCACAGGCACAACGCCTACCACTTATAGTGCGAAGAAGGAGTCCAGGGGCTTCAGTGTGTTCAAACAGGAGAAGCAGAAGAACACATGGAACCCAGCAAAGCCGTTCCCCTGAACGCTGCGAAGCAGGACGGGCCGTGCCAAAGCCGCACAGTGTCTCCCTCAGTGACACCGAGACGAGGAAGCTCGTGGAGGAGTGCAAGCGGCTGCAGGGGGAGATGATGAAGCTGTCGGAAGAGAACCGGCTCCTGAGGGATGAAGGCTTACGGCTCAGGAAGGTAGCACATTCGGATAAACCTGGATCCACCTCCGCCGTGTCCTTCAGAGAGAACGTCACCAGTCCTCTTCCTTCACTTCTTGTTGTCATTGCAGCCATTTTCATAGGATTCTTTCTAGGGAAGTTCATCTTGTAGAGTGAAGCATGCAGAGTGCTATTTCTTTATTCCTCTTGACCAGAAAAGATTCGTTTACCTGCCATCTCACTGGTAGTGTGGCCCACGGTGACCATGTGGCCCACGGTGACCATGCTTTGCGTGTACAGTGTCATGTAGGCCTCGCCCGTAATGGTCTCACGGTTAGAAAGAAACGCATAAGAGCAGGAAGCTGGGCTCCGGACAGCGCCACCGCCACCAGACCGTCCCTAGCAGGCGTCATTGCACATTCAGTCCTTTATGAAATTCATAAATAAAGAATTGTTCTTTCTTTGTGATTTAAAAAAAAATTAAGAAAATTGAAATCTTATCAAGCATCTTTTCTGACCACAGTGCAATGAGACTAGGTATCAATTACAAGAAAAAACTCTGAAAAGCACAAATACATGGAGCTTAACCAGTATTTTTCTAAATAATGAACAGGTTACTGATGAAATTGAAAGGGAAATCAAAAGATTGGCAGGTGGATTCTTTGCCACTGAGCCACCTGGGGAACCCCCATAAGTGACCCTATTAGTAGAACTCAGTCAGCATTCATAGAGTGAATCCATGGCTGAATATTTTGTCTCCCTTCCTGCCATGTATTCCTTCCTGAATATCTGATTCAGTCAAATCATCTGATTATAAGCAAATATCCAATCAAGATTTACCTGATGGACATTTGGAAATCTAATCAAGCCTTACTTTCTGATTGGATGGACAGAGGAAAAATGTGACCAGAAAGGCCAATAAAAACCTGAGGCATCAGAAAGAGGTGTAGAAACGTCTTCTGGAGTCACTGCCTGGATTTTCCACCAGATTTGACCTCTGAGCACCCTGTCAACCCCAGCAGAGCAGGTAAGTTATAGACCCCAGCAAAGGATCCCTCCTCTTTCATATGGTCAGCGGGTTTCCACTGGTGGCATGCAGCAGTGGATGTCAGAGAGGTTTCTTTCAGATGTATACATATAAGATTTTGGTTTGACCTCTAAGTGTGATTTTGCCTTAATCCCAAACATTTTGTTATGTGCTTTCCTTTATATTGTTTAAAAATATCTTAACCAATAAGATTTTTTATTTTTTTTTTAATGAGAACATCTAAATTTTTGACATTTTAGTTCTTGACATTAAAAATATCCAGTTTGTGCAAATGATATTTATTTAAGGAGTATCTGTTTCATGTTTCTCAGTTCAGTAACTGTGGGAACTGAGAATGGAGGCTGTGTTGGGCTACATGATGCTTTTAGTCCCATAGTTTCAAGGCTCTAAATGATGATTTAAATATTTTCCCCCAAAATAGATGGAACTTAACCTTCAGCTCATGGTACATACTTCCTACTGAAACCTGATTAAGCAAAGCAGTGAACGTATATGAATGGAATAGTGGGTTGGGTTTCTTCCTCCTTCAGTTCAGTTCAGTCGCTCAGTCGTGTCCAACACTTTGGGACCCCATGAATCACAGCACGCCAGGCCTCCCTGTCTATCAGACTCCTGGAGTTCACTCAGACTCGAGTCCATCGAGTCAGTGATGTCATCCAGCCATCTCATCCTCTGTCATCCCCTTCTCCTCTTGCCCCCAGTCCCTCCCAGCATCAGAGTCTTTTCCAGTGAGTCAACTGTTTGCATAAGGTGGCCAAAGTATTGGAGTTTCAGCTAATCGTTCCTTCCAATGAAGACCCAGGGCTGATCTCCTTTAGAATGGACTGGTTGGATCTCCTTGCAGTTCAAGAGACTCTCAAGAGTCTTCTCCAACACCACAGTTCAAAAGCATCTATTTCTTGGCACTCAGCTTTCTTCACAGTCCAACTGTCACATTTATACATGACCACTGGAAAAAAACATAGCCTTGAATAGATAAATCTTTGTTGGCAAAGTAATGTCTCTGCTTTTGAATATGCTATTTAGGTAGGTCATAGCTTTCCTTCCAAGGAGTAAGTGTCTTTTAATTTCATGGCTGCAATCACCATCTGCAGTGATTTTGGAGCCCCCCAAAATAAAGTCTGATGCTTAGTCCTTGTGAAATGCTTGTTTTGGTGTCTGTGGTGCATAGCTATCACTTTTTCCTCACTTAGCCTGGACTGGAGTGAAATTGTTCAAAACTGAGGCTATTCCACAACTATCAGAGCAGAAACTTTTGCTCAGAGGAATGAAACAGATGAAGGGGTGCTCATGCTTACCTGAAAATGATGCTTTCTTTCCTGCAAGTTCTCACAGGATTCCTTTAGGAGTAGATTCAGAATGAGTGTCCAGAACCCCCTGAGACTCCTGAACCTGGCGGGAAAGAGCCTACTAACTGATGAGACCTTGTCCGTTTCTGCTTTGGAGCATCTGCCCATCGAGCTCTTCCCCCCACTCTTCATGGAAGCATTCTGTGAAAGACGCAGAAAGACCCTAAAGGCCTTGGTGCAAGCCTGGCCCTTTGTCCGCCTGCCTCTGGGGGGCCTGATGCAGACACCTCATCTGGGAACCTTACAAGCAGTGCTGGATGGCCTTGATGTCCTGCTAACACAGAAGGATCAGCCCAGGTGAGTCTGATGCAGGTAATCTGATAGGCTATGAGCAGTCAAGAAGAGACAGCTCACATCAGGAGAGTAGATGGCACATGTATGGATCAGTCACTTCTGGTGATGCCAATGAAGTAACACTGAGACTTGGCCATTACTAAGCTCACTCTGGAAAATGACTTCTAGCAGTGTAGGAGCACCTAAGATTCAAAGAAACGTGAAAGTACATGTGCCAGCCTCCTCACAAGGATGCTTAAGGGCACTAGGGTAGAACGTTAGGGAAAATTGAAATGGAAAAGGAGATGGAGGAAGGTGAGGCAGAGAGGAAAGAAGAGGGCAAGGCAGCTTGTGACATTGGGAATGTGAAATAAAAGCTTAGGTGGGAAGTCAGAGTGTTGCCTAAATTTTTTGTGGATCTTAGAACCATCACTGCCAATTTGCTGTTTCCCCACAGGAGGTGCAAGCTGCATGTGCTGGATTTAAGGAATACTGGCCAGGACTTCTGGAGAATGTGGTCTGGATCCAGTGTCCATGTGTCCTCAAGCTCTTCAATGGCACCAGGGGCTGAGGACACGTCGAGGACTGAGCAGCCCTTGGCTCCCTTCGAGGTGTTCATAGAACTTCACCTCAAGGAAAGGAGCATGGGTGGATTCCTTACCTTCCTTATGAGATGGGTGGAAGAGAGGAAAGCTTCCATACACCTATGTTGTAAGAAGCTGAGGATTATTTCATTTTCCATGGATAATACTATGAAGGTCCTGAGTATGGTGCAGCTGGACTGTATCCAGGAGTTACATGTGAATTGCTCCTGGCATCTGTCCACCCTGGCCATGTTTGCTCCTCTCCTGGGCCAGATGACCAATTTGCAGAGACTCCTCATCTCCCACATCCACATGCCTGATCCCGAGGAGCAGGAGGAAGAGCACGTTGTCAAAATTACTTCTCAGTTCCTGAGGCTGCACTGCCTCCGGAATCTCCATCTGGAATCTCCCTTCTACCTCGAAGGCTGCCTGGACCAGATGCTCAGGTGAGTGTGCACCACTGACCAGGTAACAGTGAACCCAACACTAGAATAGCAAATGTACTGTCCCTTTTGCTGCTCCATTGTGAACTGTGGTATCACATAAGCACACAAATCAAGGTAGGGGTCCAAACTGGGAGAGAGGCTCTTGAAAGTGGAACTATGATAGGAAGCTCTAGACTAGAATCTAGGTGGGTGGGTATTTGATTTCTTAGGAAGAGATATCTTTCCTAGATGACTTAGGAAAATAGGTAAGGAAAGGGGGGCATTGAACACAGAGAACTCCTCTAGCTCTGAGCATTTCTGAACTGATGCTCTGTGTTCTCCAGTTTTGTGACTACAATGAGCCTATCTCAAATTCCTTGTCTGTAAAAGGTTGTTTTTTGCTCCAGATATGGTAAATAATATATGGGAAATGCATGATTCTGGAGATGATGGTAATGGGGCAGGTGTCAAAGGGATCATAAAAATTGGTAGATGACTTGCAGATAAAGCAGGGATGTAAATGAGCCCTTGCAGACTGGCATCCTCTGTGGATGCTGTGGGATTTTGCCCGGGTTGGTCCTCTGTGCATGTCACCAAGAAGCCTCACCTGCCTGAGATGGATGTCTGGGGCTCAAGCATGTTCAGAAGGTAGCCTGCCTAAGTAGCCTGCCTAGTAAATATATCTCTTACTATTAACATTCAGTGATGTCCATTCTTTATTGAGGTAAGATGTCAGGCTCTCCTCTAAGTTTTCCTGGTACATTCCATTATCTTCATTCCTCTTTGTAAGGAAGCAGAGTACATTTTTCTCTGCTTGAGTACTGAGGAGAGAGAGAGCTTTTAAAACACTGTGTACTTGACCCAGTCCCACAGAGAAGGTGAAATGTCTGTCTACAATGAGATTAGCCATTCTGAGTATTAATCTAATTAGATGATCAGACCAAACTTGGGCTTGGGCAGATCACTTGTCTCTCAACTTGTGATCAACTGCCACCTCAGTTTCCAATACCTAATTCCTCTCTTTCTCCCAAGGTGCCTGATGACCCCGTTGGACAACCTTGAGATAACTCACTGCCTGCTTACAGATTCAGACCTGACTCATCTATCCCAGAGCCCGAGTATCAGTCACCTAAGGGGCCTGGATCTGAGTGGGGTTACCATGACCTACTCTAGTTCAGAGCTCCTCCCAGCTCTGCTGGAGAAAAATGCATCTACCCTCCAGGAACTGTACTTAGAGCAATGTGGGATCAGGGACTCCCACCTTGAAGCCATCCTGCCAGCCCTAAGCCACTGCATCCAGCTCACATGCTTCAGTCTCTGTGGTAACCTCCTCTCCATGGCCATCATGGAGAAGCTGCTGCAACACACCTCTGGGCTGCCCAGTTTAAGTGAAGAGCTGTACCCTGTCCCTCAGGAAAGTTTCAGCTCTGATAGGATCCTCCAACCTGGGAGACTTGTCCAGTGTCAGACTGAACTTCTTGAGATTCTGAAGCACTTGAGACATCCCAGGACCATCTGGATTAGCTTGACACCCTGCCCACACTGTGGAGATAACACATTCTACTGTCCTAAGCCCATCATATACGGTGGTAACACCCATGCCTAGTTTGGTGCATCGATCAAAGCTTTCTTCTGAGCACCTGGAAACTGAGATCTAGGACAAGATACATCATGAAGGGAAAATAGAGTCGGTTTCAGACATCTGCTCAATGTGAATGTGAAAAGGAAAGGTGATCCTGCAGGGGGAGCAGGACTGCAGGGGGAAATGTAGTCTCCCTGGTAAAGGAATGCTTGTGGACATGTGTTCTATAGTGTCAGAACTAGGAACCTAAATTTCTTTAGGTGGATTCAAGTTTGAAACTCACCTGTTGGAGTTATCCTTGGGTATATGGTTGTAAAGAAATGGTCAGAAATAAGAGACCCTCATTGTAAATGGATTGCTGTCATCCATGATGTATTATCTTAATTTTTCAGTTTGTACCATAGGAATCTCTGGACACTGATTTTTTTTTTTTAAAGGCACTGTGTCATCTATGATTCAAAACCTTACCATTCCCACCAGTTCTTTATTCTTTGGGGGCATCTCTGACCTCCATTTTTACTTCTGGGGCTGTTCAGTGAGTTAATACACACAGAGAGGAGCATACTCAGTGTCCAATGAGCCACTTGCGTGAAAGCCCAGGCAGGACCTTTACGGCTGACTCAGGCCATGACCCTGGTCATGAGCAGTCCTCATCATTTTCTGGTTCCTCCATAAGTTTCAGTTTTTGACCTTTCTTTGTGGGAGGAAAGGGTTTAACTGCAAAAGGTATGAGTACCAGTTCTAGAAGGGGACTTCTGGACTTCATATAACCTAAACCTCTGGACTTTGCCAGTTCATCACCCAGGTGGATAATGACCCTTCTTAATTAATCTGCTGGGCTAGGGAAGTTATTAGGTATCTTTTAGCAAAACACACAAATCATAGAGATGTATAACATGGTTTTAGTGTTTCTATAACTCATTAAAATTATATTCTTTCAAGGACAGGGAAGCCTGGCTTGCTATAGTCCAAAGAGTAGGACACACAACTGAGGGGCTGAACAACAAATAATATAAATGTGTAGGATATAAAACAAATAACACTTGTGGGCAGTATATATTTTCACATGAATTGCCTGTGACCCCAAATAATGAACGATTGTTATAGTCATAAGGTATTTTATGCAAGAGTGGATTACATTATAAAGTCAATCATACTACCAATATTTTACTTTAACCTACTATAGAAAGCATCAAGTTCTTATTATGTGCTGTGTGATTTTTTCAAGAAAAAGAAAATCGTGAGCCCACATATATCTTCCACCTTCCTGTACAATCTTTCTATCTTATTCATGTGTGTCTGAGGCAATTCAGGCTGTTATAACAATCCAATGGACTGAGGGGCTTAAACACAGAAAATTTACATCTTCCAGTTCTGGAGGCTGGAAGACTGAGATCAGGGAGGCAGTGAGGTTGGGTTATGGAAGGAACAAGCTTCCTAGTTTCCTCACTTCGTGGGGGGAGGGGAGCTCAAGTCTCTTCATTTGATTCTAAGGGCACTAAATGGGTCAAGGATCTTCAGCTCCATGATCTCAGCCAAACCTAGTTACCTCCTAAGAAAGTGGAAGTGAAGTCGCTCAGTCGTGTCCCACTCTTTGTGACCCCATGGACTGTAGTCTACCAGGCTCCTCTGTCCATGGGATTTTCCAGGCAATAGTCCTGGAGTGGATTGCCATTTCCTTCTCCAGGGGATCTTCCCAACCCAGGGCTTGAACCCGGGTCTTCCACACTGTAGACAGATGCTTGACCGTCTGAGCCATAACTCCAAATCCCATCACCCTGGGGACTAAGGCTTCAGGATATAAATTTGTGGGGTGTGGTGGGTATGAGAGGTGGGGTAGGAGATGGGGAACAAGCATTCAGTTCATAGAAACCCATCACCATGAAGAGAAAGCAAGATTACAGTGAACCCATCAATATTCCAGTGGTCATCCTCCTCTCTATGTTTTTGCCATATCCACACCCAGTTCAGTTCGGTTCAGTTCAGTTGCTCAGTCGTGTCTGACTCTTTGCGACCCCATGAATCGCAGCATGCCAGGCCTTCCTGTCCATCACCAACTCCCAGAGTTCACTCAGACTCACATCCATCGAGTCAGTGAATCCATTCAGCCATCTCATCCTCTGTTGTCCCCTTCTCCTCCTGCCCCTAATCCCTCCCAGCATCAGAGTCTTTTCCAATGAGTCAACTCTTCGCATGAGGTGGCCAAAGTACTGGAGTTTCAGCTTTAGCATCATTCCCTCCAAAGAAATCCCAGGGCTGATCTCCTTCAGAATGGACTGGTTGGATCTCCTTGCAGTCCAAGGGACTCTCAAGAGTCTTCTCCAACACCACAGTTCAAAAGCATCAATTCTTCGGCACTCAGCTTTCATCACAGTCCAACTTTCACATCCATACATGACCACTGGAAAAACCATAGCCAAGCTGCCTGCAAACAGCCAAGGCTGTGGTGCCTCCTGTGTGTCCAATACAACTGCTCTGATCAAGCCAGGTTGAAGGTTGTGCTCTCTCCCCACTCTCCATTCCTGCTCCTTTGTTGGCTGAAAAAATCATTTCCCTGCAACCACTGGAGAGAGTGAGAGAATATTACTCAGATCATGGAAATCTTACAAAGTATTTCCAGTTTATTCCAAGCCCCCCGTGACGTGCCTGAACCCTCCCTGCACAGCATTAGTGACCTTCACTTTTTCCCAAGATAACTACATACTTCAGTCCATCAGTATTTGCACGGTCCACCCAGTGACCCAACAAAATCCCTTTAATTAAAAGCATTATTTGTTTCACATATGATAATATATATGTTTCAATGCCATTCTCTCAGATCATCCCACCCTTGCCTTCTCCCACAGAGTCCAAAACACTGTTTTATACATCTATGTCTCTTTTGCTATTTCACATATAGGGTTATCGTTACCATCTTTCTAAATTCCATATATATGCGTTAGTATACTATATTGGTGTTTTTCTTACTGGCTTACTTCACTCTGTATAATAGGTTTCAGTTTCATCTACCTCATTAGAACTGATTCAAATGTATTTCAGGATGGGGAACACATGTAAACCAATGGCTGATTCATGTCAATGTATGGCAAAAACCACTACAATATTGTAAAGTAATTAGCTTCCAATTAAAATAAATAAATAAATAAAAGCATTCTTTGTTTGATCAACAATTATTCAGGTTCCTGAACTTCTCTCAAGAGGGTCTGTGGGTTTTCATGTAAAATTAATTTTGAATAAGCATTGTAACTCTGTTCTGGAAGAAACCACACTCTTGACATCAGATCACCTCCAAAATCTGATCAAAATTCCTCACCACCCATTCTTGTTATCTGATAATGTTGTGTTCCCTTCAGCAAGAAATCTTCTAGATTGGTTCATCCAGAATCCCTCCCAGATCTGATGTCTCCTCTTAGAAATTTTACACCTGGCAAAATCCTGCTTCTTGGCATTGAATCCATACTTGTGTCCATTGAATCACAAATAAAGTCCATTTTCTTAATGGGGTATATTTTCCTGTATTGCATAGTTTTGAATAAAATGTGACTTTACCACTGACACCTGTGTCTGTCTCTGATTTTGCTCTGTCACAACTTCACAGCTGATTACTGCTCAGGCAAGGAAGATCCCCTGAATACCCTCCAGGCTCCCACATCCTGGAATGGCCCATTTGGAATCTGGCCACATTTAGAGCTCCTGTATTAGCTCTTGCTCCAGGATGTCCCACACTTCTGAAAACTTCCACACCACCACAGCACAGTATGAATCACCTGGAGCATCATCTCCACATCTCAAAATCCTTCATCACAACTGCAAAATTCCTCTTGAATATAAACAATCTTATTCACATTATTCCAGGGTTGAGGATGTGGATATTTTGATTGGGGAGGGCATGATTCATCTGTATCCTGGAAGCAGGCAGGGGTCCTCTGGCTCAGTACATGTTCCATCACTTAGCCCTCAATCTATGTACTCCTTTCTGGGCATTGAGAAGGTGGAGGACAAAGGTTGAGAGTGTAAGTAGGACTGATGAATCCTTAGTGCTCCATGACCTTACACAGAGAGAGAGAGAGAGTCTAAAATTGGCTCTTAACACTGAACTGACCAGAAATACTTGAATCAATACTTTTGGGGGTTCCAATGTAAGTTAAAAACTTTGCTACCAGGTTAACAATTGGGCTTCTTGACCAATAGCAAGCACTAACATGGTTGGTGGAGGATTTCCCTACTCTTCCTAAAGAGTGGAAATGAGGGAGGGATTGAGCCAGAGAGGACCTTTATTCTTCCTCTCTTCTTCACCTGGTCTCTCAAAGTGAAGAGGCTCACCATCTCTGGCAAATGTGGTAGGTATTGGGGTGGGGTGGGGTGCTTGTTAAAACACTGATGTTGGTCTCACCCTCTGAATTTCTGGACAGTGGGTCTGGGATGGGGCTGGGAAGTCACTTTGAAAAGTTCTCCAGGTTTCTCTGATGATCCAGTAGTTAAGAAGTCTCCTTGCAATATAGGGAACACTGGTTTGACCCCTGGTCTGTGAGAGTCTCACATGCCATGGAGCTGTGGGCCCCTGCACCACAACTGCTGAGCCAGCACACTAGAGCCTGAGATCCACAACTATGGAAGCCAGATCATTTATAGCCTGTGCTCCACAAGAGAAACTACCACATGAGAAGTGTGTAGCCTCTCTCTGCAACCAGAGAAAGCCTGAGAGCAGCAGTGAAGACCCACCATGGCCAAAAATAAAATAAATGGATAAAATAAATAAAATCTTTAAGCATAAATCTTAAATAAGTTTTCAATTGATGCTGATACTACTAGTTGGGGGACCAGATATTGGGAAGCACTGTAGTAGATGGAGCCACTCCACTTTTATTTTATCAGTGCAGTTTTTGAATAACAGGTTCTTCGGAGAAAGCAATGTGGAAAAATCTTAATCTTATTCTCTTTCATACTTCCTCTTGGAAGAGAAGAGCCTATGACGCCAGTATTTAACTACAAAGATCAAAGTGGGCAGAACATAGCTGGCATAGAGCAGTATTTAAGAACATCAACCAACAGAACTTCCAGTTCCACGATTTACAGGCTGTGTGCCTTCAAAGAAGCTATTGCTTCTCTCTGAGTCTAACTCTCCTTCTATGGAATGGGTACCATATGCTCTCTAACTCAGATAAAAACACAGAGTCCAGAGCTTGGTGCAGAATAAATCTTCCATAAATGGCAGGGCTGTTGTTTGACACTCAAAGACCACAAGGTGAAACAGCCATGGTGACAAACAGAACCTGAGGCAGAGTCTCACTTGTCAGCCATCCCCTCTTACAAACTGTGATGCTTTGATTCTGGAATCCAGTAACTTAAGAGAAAACCCTGGGAGCCAAATTCAGCCCACTGGCTGGAACAAGGCTGTCCGCTGGCAGTCCATTAGACAATTATTTATAGTTGGCTATGGCTTCAGCTCCCAGGTGTCGCAGTGGTAAAGAACCTGCCTGCAATATAGGAGACTCAAGAGGTGGGGGTTGGATCCCTGGGTTATGAACACCCCCTGAAGTATGAAACAGCAACTCACTCCAGTATTCTTGCCTGGAAATTTCCATGGACAGAAGAGTGTGTTGGGCTACAGTCCTTCGGGTGGCAAAGAGTCAGACTCAATTGAGCATGCAGACACCTATAAGGCTTAGGTTCAGAGTTTCTCTGATTGGCACTAATTCAGGGAGCAGATGTGAAAGAAAATCTGAATCATATTTCTCCATCCAGCGACTTTCTGTTTTTTTCTTGGCAACCATCTGAGGCCTGTTGGTGTTTTTAGGTGTGCAGATGCTAGGAGAAGTGATGCTTAAATTGGAAGACTAAGCCTTGTTGCCCTACAAACCATTTGGAACTGATTCCAAGGCCCCAGTTTCGAGTCAGACATTATTTTACTCCCAGCTCACTTCACACCCTGGATCTCAGGTTCCTTGTTTGAGAAAGAAATTGTTTCTGATGTTCCTGTGACATGTTAGGTACCCAGGCTTACCTCTGAGTCTGACTTTCCTGCTGGGTCATGTTTATCCTGGAATTTGACTCCCACAGTCACTGGAGAAGAAGCTTGGCTGCAGGTGGTTTCTGAAACCCAAGCCCCCAACTGCCACCTGGGACTCTTCTCATTCATTGTCCACTGCAGTTGTAGAAGAGCAGTTTCATTCACTCAAATCCCCAGTCTCAGGTCAAACTGTCTGGAACTTCCTACATGAGACTGTAAACCCACATCCACAGGGCCAAGTTGGGGGACGGGTGAAGGACTGTAGGTGGGGGCCAGAGAGACCTGGAGGACACTGGACCCCACATCAGGGAAGCTGCTTCTGAGTTAATGCTGAGTGATGCCCTTTAGGTATGTGCCTCAGTGCTGCTACATGTTTCTTTTACTGTTTTTCCCCAGGGGATATTGGGAGTAAATTGTGAAACAAAACTTGATTTTTCTTTCTGAAATACTTCATTCTGTATGACAGTCTCTAGCTTCATCCATGTGTATGCAAGCGGTATAATTTTGTTCCTTTTTAAGGCTGAATAATATTCCCTTGTGTATATATGTCACATTGTCTTTAACCACTTCTCTATTGATAGACATTTATGTTGCTTCCATGTCCTGGCTACTGTAAAGAGAAAGAGTGCTGCAATGAACGTTGGGATACATGTATCTTTTGGAATTATGGTTTTCTCTGGGTATATGTCCAGGAGCAAAGGATATATGAATTCTAGGGAAAAAAAAAATAGTACAACTGAATTTACTTTCAATCAGAAATAGAGACATAGACATAGAAAACAAACTTGTGGACATCAAGAAAAGAAAGGGAGGGATAAGTTGGGAGATATGGGTTGATATATGCATACTGCTATGTATAAAATAGATAACTAATAAGAACCTACAATATCGGAGAAGGCAAAGGCACCCCACTCCAGTACTCTTGCCTGGAATATCCCATGGATGGAGGAGCCTGGTAGGCTGCAGTCCACGGGGTCGGTAAGAGTTGGAAATGACTGAGCGACTTCACTTTCAATTTTCACTTTCCACTTTCATGCATAGGAGAAGGAAATGGCAACCCACTCCAGTGTTCTTGCCTGGAGAATTCCAGGGACAGGGGAGCCTGGTGGGCTACCATCTATTGAATCACACAGAGTCAGACACGACTGAAGTGACTTAGTAGTAGCAAGAACCTACAATATAGCACAGGGGATAAAAAAGAAGGTACAGCCTGTTCAGTTCACTTCAGTCGCTCAATCGTGTCCGACTCTGCGACCCCATGAATCGCAGCACGCCAGGCCTCCTGTCCATCACCAACTCCCAGAGTTCACTCAAACTCACGTCCATCGAGTCAGTGATGCCATCCAGCCATCTCATCCTCTGTTGTCCCCTTCTCCTCCTGCTCCCAATCCCTCCCAGCATCAGAGTCTTTTCCAATGAGTCAACTCTTTGCATAAGGTGGCCAAAGTATTGGAGTTTCAGCTTTAGCATCAGTCCTTCCAAAGAACACCCAGAACGGATCTCCTTTAGAATGGACTGGTCAGATCTCCTTACAGTCCAAGGGACTCTCAAGAGTCTTCTCTAACACCACAGTTCAAATGCATAAATTCTTCAGTGCTCAGCTTTCTTCACAGTCCAACTCTCACATCCATACGTGACCAATGGAAAAACCATAGCCTTGAATAGATGGACCTTTGTTGGCAAAGTAATGTCTCTGCTTTTTAATATGATATCTACGTTGGTCATAACTTTTCTTCCAAGGAGTAAGTGTCTTCTAATTTCATAGCTGCAATCACCATCTTCAGTGATATTGGAGCCCAAAAAAATAAAGTCTGACACTGTTTCCACTGTTTCCCCATCTATTTCCCATGAAGAGATGGGACTAGATGCCATGATCTTCATTTTCTGAATGTTGAGCTTTAAGCCAAGTTTTT
>SJYX01008817.1:164104-181023 GCA_006410675.1 Oreotragus oreotragus
TTTTTTTTTTTCTTTTTTTGGCTAAAGTTTGTAACCAAAGATGGCTACATTTATCTTAATAGAGTGCAGAAGTATACTCCTCTATCAGTGAAGCACTGCAAGTCACAATGTGTGGGATGTAGGAATCTTTTTCCAGAGACAGCAGATAATAATTTATAAGTATATGCATTGTTTTGGGGGACAATTCATTTGTTTTCACTAACCCGCTTCTACCAAAAGGTGTAGTACTTTGAAAATACTGTTCAAGTCTACTTTGTGTATCTTAGGAGATTTTCTCACTTACATTGCCCCTCAAAATTGTTACATTTAATGTCAAAATAGCTTATCCATGAATTGTTACATTAAATAAGACGTTTTCTCATTATTATTTTAATTTGAACCATTTAAAATGTATTTTTCCTATTTAATCATTAATAAACAAATAGTTTTTAAAGACTTTAATCTAGGAGACATATAAATTGTGAAAAAATAAATAAGAAAATATCCCTGTTTTTGAATAACTGCCCATAATATAAGAGATAAAACATACTCAGGTAGTGTCATTTCTTATGAAATTTAACATAGTAGGTGGTATATATAAGTGGTTTGATTTTATATAAAATGGTTTTATTTTGAATGTAATGAATCTAGGCCAGTATTCCTCCATTGATTGAGCTGAGTAGATTTAATCCATGTAATTCTTTACTGTTCTCTGAATATATCTCCTGAACCAGAAAATCTCATTCAGTCATATGAACATGTATGCGAAAGAAAAATTTTCTATCTGGTGATTTGTTACTTAATATAGATATTCTAAGTAAATATAAAAGTGTCACCTTAGTAGCTCAGTTGATAAAGAACCTTCCTGCAGTGCAGAAGACTTGGGTTCGATCCCTGGGTTGGGAAAATCCACTGGAGAAAGGAATGTCTACTCACTCCAGTATTCTGACCTGGAGAATTCTATGGACTGTATAGTCCATGGGGATCATAAAGAGTTGGACATGACTGAGCAACTTTCACTCACTCACAGATAAAATATTTCAAAACAGATGAAAAAGTGATTAATATACTTCTGATCGGCATAAATACTGGTTTTAAACAAAATGTTTTATTTTCAATTTTCTGAAGATAAGCTTTCAATCATGTTAGATGATGGATACACTAAAGCACCAACACTTGAGATCTCAAAAAAATGACACATGGTTTAATTATTCTGAAGTACAGGTAGTTGAACAAAATTATTACTTTTAAAAACCAAATATATGTTTCATTAAACTAATAGAAGCCCTTAGAATTTGAATTTAGTTTTAATATTTGAATGTCAAAGAAACTTCTGTCCTTCTGACACCAATAATGTTACTAAATGAATTATTAATGTCAAACATTTTGTGAAGTATTTTTTTAACATTTAATAAAGCTCCTGTGAAACAGTCTAGGTAGTTCATGGTACAGACTAAAGATCTTAGGTTTAGAGAGTTTATGTAATTGACACAAACTCAAAAGGCTAGAAGCCAGAGCTTACCTTCAGGTCTGTCTCTTCCAAAGTACATGCCCCTGCTCAGTTTTGCTCAGTTGTGTCCAACTATTTGAGACCCCTAGACTATAGCCCACAAGGCTTCTGTGTCCATGGGATTTTCCAGACAAGTATACTGGAGTAGGTTTCCATTTGCTTTTCTAGGGGATCTTCCTCACTCATGGATCAAACACTCATCTCCTGTGTCTCCTGCAGTGCAGGTAGATTCTTTACCACTGAGCCACTGAGGAAACCCCCAAAGTAACATACTAAATATTTATGTTGCTATGGTTCTTATGTGTATCTTATGTGTTACATAGTTTGGAAGACGAATAAACTGGAAGTTTAGAAGCTGGCTAGTAAGAGACAATAATTAATAATTTTTAAGATATGTGATAATAACTTGAATTATAAATTTTCAGTATATATTGATTAAAACACCACAATATGTAGCTTTCTGCATAATAAACTGTTAAATACATGTTTAGTGCTATTCAAAATGTTCTTTTGGGTTTTTCTGTAACATCTTATGGTAAAGCTGTAATGATCATTTCTGCCAACCCAGTAATAAAGAATTTTAGTACTGCTGTTACAAACAGGTATCAAAGAGAACATAAACAGAGAGCATTATATTATAAAGTTAGAAAATTAGTTAGAAAATTATGCAAGAAAAAATTGGAGACTCCAATATTATGGAATTATAAACATCATTTTCTGCAGATTTTCAAGGGATTTTAACTTAATTATTGACATTCAGATGATGAATTTAAGTGTAAATTATAGGAAAATTATATATTATAACTTTTGTTGTTCATAAATTCTAATAAAATGAAACTTTTTATATGGAGTTGATAGGATTATATTATATAATAATGTCAAATATATCACACATTTTGAATTTTGTCTTTCTTTTCTTGAATTTTAAATAATTCCTAACTTGTATACAGGTTTCTGACTTTGCTGGGTTTATAATTGCAAAATATATATAAAATAAAACCCCAATCCTATATTTGAAAATCTGTAAATAGATTGTCAAAATTAGAATCCATTGTATATTTTGATCTTTGAAATAATGTCAAAAGATTTTCAATTAAAAACAAAAAGTTAAAATCAACAGGTGTTACCTGAAGTCCAAAATTAATATTGTGTGAAACACTATGCACAAGACATGAATTAACATATTTTAAAATAATCATTTAAAAATGTAACAAGTGATTAATATGTTATATAGCTAAAGTCACAACCTGATGAACAACATTAAAAGAAAAAAGACTAGTAGAAGTTAAGACAAAGAAATGAGGGCCATACTGGGCACATAAATGATTATTTTTCTTATTAACATTTTTCCAACCAATTTTTTGTTTGTTTCTTGCATTGCATGGGAAATTTCTTTCAGCAACAACTTCCGTCAACATATTTTATTGATATTCACTTTCAGACACTATTCTAACATATACTGAGGATATAATAGTTAACAAAATAGGAATGTGATATCCATTCACAGGACTTTGCCCTTCTAATACTATAATTGTGACTGTTGTACTTTTATATTAACACAGATAAAATTTTATTCTGCTTCTTCATTAGAAAATAAAAATGTCCCTTCCATTTCATTGTGTTTTAATCTACTATTTTGATACTAAATGAGAAAAAAAAAAAAAAACAGAATCAAGAGTGTATTCTGGGTATATTCTAGAAATCATCCTCTGAACATCAAGGAGATCATACATAGCATCAGATATAATGCTGCAAGGAAGTTAAAGTTAGGTGACATCTATTTTCCTTATGCAACTGAAAAAAAAAAACCTATAAGACATGGCCACAAATAGCTAAGGGAGAACAAAGAAAGGTTAGCAGTGTTGTTGGTCTCTAGTACCTCTTCACTATCAAGGCACTAATACAAATTGCTGCCATGATCTTTGAAATCTTTTCAAAAAGATTATGCATAAACGTAAATATTATGTAAAATTAACATCTTCTCTTAAAGCAAAACTTAGCTCTACTAGGCTTCCATCTTTTGAATACTTCCTGGATTGTCAGGGGGCTTCCCTGGTAACTCAGCTGGCAAAGAATCCACCTGCAATGCAGGAGACCCCAGTTTAATTCCTGGGTCTGGAAGATCTGCTGGAGAAGGGATAGGCTACCCAAAAAAAAAAAACCTATAAGACATGGCCACAAATAGCTAAGGGAGAACAAAGAAAGGTTAGCAGTGTTGTTGGTCTCTAGTACCTCTTCACTATCAAGGCACTAATACAAATTGCTGCCATGATCTTTGAAATCTTTTCAAAAAGATTATGCATAAACGTAAATATTATGTAAAATTAACATCTTCTCTTAAAGCAAAACTTAGCTCTACTAGGCTTCCATCTTTTGAATACTTCCTGGATTGTCAGGGGGCTTCCCTGGTAACTCAGCTGGCAAAGAATCCACCTGCAATGCAGGAGACCCCAGTTTAATTCCTGGGTCTGGAAGATCTGCTGGAGAAGGGATAGGCTACCCACTCCAGTATTCTTGGGCTTCTCTGGTGGCTCAGCTGGTAAAGAATCCGCCTATAATGCAGGAGACTTGGGTTCAATCCCTGAGTTGGTAATATCCCCTGAGAAGGGAATGGCTACTCACTCCAGTATTCTGGCCTGGAGAATTCCTTGGACTGTATAGTCCATGGGGTTGCAAAGAGTCGGATAAAACAGTGATTTTCACTTTCACTCTGATTATCAGGTGACATATGATTTAATCACAAAAAATCAGAGCAGACAGAGATTGGTCACAAAACAGCAGGCACAGTTTGCAGCATAGCAACATCACTCTTGACTGAGGGTCTGCTTTCTTGTTCTTTGGGAAGAAAGAACCCTACTTTTGAATATCAGGTTTCTCCAAGGCCTTGGGCTAAAGTTATTACAATTAAAATTTCTCATGTGCTTTTTACCTTCCTAAGATCCAGGGGAAAAAAGGAAAACTTTATCTTTGTGTTAAATCTTTGTGTTACTTGAAAGAAAATTACTGCAAATAAAGATAAAATATTTCCTTACCAAATCCTGATAACCACTTGTACTGTCTTATCATGAATTTTAAATAAAATATTTTAATATGTGCAGAAATAAATATAATATTCAGTAATGGAATTTTGTATTCAATGAGTGACATCTATTTCACATTTTAACTTTTTCAAAATTAAAGAGTAACAGAAAAATTTAAGAATTCTCTTCTAAAACTACTTAGATTTTAAGTTTAAAACTCTTATTAAATAACAGGATGAAACTTTTTAACCTATGTTACAGAGAAAGGGTACTTTATAATTTGATGTAAACAATGGGAACATTATTTTGTTACTATTATAACTCAACTGTGAAATTTTATGATTGTATCATAAGGTGGAACGTATTGAATTCATGTGTTCTCCCTTGACATTATTTAAATTGATGCCAAGTTTGGAAACTTGTCATTAAGATTGCAATAGTATATATTTATGTTTGCTTTAAAAACTCACCAAAAGAGTGAGTTTTATACGACTTTTTTTTTCGCCTTAAAACCTATTATTGCAATTGACTAGTGAAAAATGCTACAATAAAAGAGATGGTTTTGTAATTTGTTAATATTTCATTTAAAATGTTTCAGAAATGAATACTAAATGATAAGAAAAAGCTGTAAGGATGTATCACTGAAAAAGAAAGAACACAATAGAAAAATAAAAAGCTTCTTATCTATACATAAATAATAGCTAAGCTGTTGTATCTTAAGGTTCCTGATAAAAGGAGAGGTCATTTTTGTACATATTATCTGACAGAATGAGGACGTTCATTTTACCCCTGATTAGCTGAATAATGTCCGGTGGCATTTTCTCCATCGATGCAACGTAACAATGACAGCCTCATCTGCTGTTCATCCTGACCTTCTTCCCACCCACCCCTTGCTACAATCCTTCCTTCAAACAGACTTAAGGAGATAAGTATGTTCCAAAGTCTAAATATAAAATGCAATTTTCTTCTGACTTACAATACTAAAATGAGACCATTTTCATTAACATTCCCACCTACATTATGCTTTTTAAAGTGTGCTTTTCTAAGAAAGTTATTAAATCTTATAAGAATTAATTCCTCACTTGGTAAAATTTTTGCTTAAATAAGATTTAATTTTAATTATACTTTACCTTGGTTGTATATTTGTATATATAAACTGGATCTATGTTGCTTTTTTATTTTAAATATATTTACTTAATTTAATGTAAATAGCAAATATGGCTTTGAAGGATATTTGTAAGAGGAAAATATATGAAATTATATTAACTTAATGATAAGCTAAATAACCCATTCAAAACATATCTTTTAATTTTCTTTTTACATCATCGAAACAAAAAAAAGGCAACCTTGAGAATCTTCATTTCAGTTCAGGACAGTTCAGTCTCTCAGTCATGTCTGACTTTTTGTGACCCCATGAATGGCAGCACGCCAGGCCTCCCTGTCCATCACCAACTCCTGGAGTTCACTCAGACTCACGTCCATCGAGTCAGTGATGCCATCCAGCCATCTCATCCTCTATCGTCCCCTTTTCCTCCTGCCCCCAATCCCTCTTGCATCAGAGTCTTTTCCAATGAGTCAATTCTTCACATGATGTGGCCAAAGTACTGGAGTTTCAGCATTAGCATCATTTCCTCCAAAGAAATCCCAGGGCTGATCTCCTTCAGAATATACATAATAAAAGTAAACACATTGTTTTCACCAAAATGAAAAATATTACTATCTTGAGTTATAGTGGAATATAGCCTGCTTTCTTAATAACATCATGTAATAGCCATTTAGAACAAAGGGTCTTTCTGTATAGTCTGAACAGCTGCAAGAAATAGATGAAGTGGTCACATTAGGAAGGAAAAGATAGCCTAATACATTTCCCAAAATATGTCTCATGGTTCATTAGTTGCAATGAATGTTTCTTGTATGGCATCATGGATTGTTTTTGTTCCTATAGATTTAGAAAGTACTGTATGAAACAAACTCAAATGCACTTACTTCTTTTTACTTGATTTAGCAGCAGTATTTAATGTGCATTGTGATTCTTTCATATTTCTAAAATCTAATGAACATGAAATATTTTCCCTAGAGGAGCCCATAGAACTAATTCTCTAACCACATATGCTCCTGGGAAATAATAATTTAATATATCTTAGCATTCTTTAAAATGATAAAGAACAGCCAAATAAATGGAAACTTGAGGAAAATAATTATAGTTAGCACATAACTCAATTAATTTCTGAGGTAGAAACTTCATATACTTCCTGTTATTCAGTTGCAATGTCATATCTGACTCTTTGCAACCCCACGGATTGCAGCATTCCAGGCTCCTCTGTCCTCCACTATTTCCTAGAGTGTACTCAAATTCACATCCATTGAATCAGTGATGCTATCTAACCATCTCATCCTCCATGGCTCCCCTTTCCATTTGCTTTCAATCTTGCTCATTATCAGTGTCTTTTCCAATGAGTCTGCTCTTCACACTAGGTGGCCAAAGTATTGGAGCTTGGCTTCAGTGCTGGGAGCCAACACAGGAGATCCCACCCATGACAAGGTCATGCGGAAGAGCCTGGCAGGCAAGTCAGGATCAAGACTCGAGGGACTCCCCGATTCCACCCATGACAAGATCATGTACAAGAGCCTGATGGACAAGGCGGATCAGGACTCAAAGGGATCTCCTAGATCTGCTCGAGCATCGACCCCAAAACCAAAATCTGTCCATTTACTGTTTGCTATACTATACTCTTCTGCCATTAATGGGGGCTATCCTCGACCACATTTCTTTGGAAAATTAACTTAGATCTCCAGTTAATAGTCTTTTGCATATAAAAGGAGTGTCTCAGCTCAAACCCCTCTGATGGCTCTCTAACTTGGCTGATAGGTTTACCCGGACTTTTACAACTACACATGTGATTGTTCATAGCCTCCCTACCGCGAGAGGCATGGGAAGCTTAAAACATCTTAAAGATACAGAGCCTTTTAAAGAGCTAAGAATTATATTGGTGAAGGGTTTCATTGTTGAGTTAATGATTGCCTCCAGGCCTCCATATCTTTTATCTTTTAGGCACCTGGGAGGATATTAATTAATGTAATTGGGATGTAGAAAAAGGAATATAGTAGTTTTGATATTAGCAATACTAGACTTTTGAGTTAATGAATTCTCTCTTTGTTATAAATCATTGTACTCTTTTTTATGTAGAAATGTAACTTTATTATTTTCCAAGGACAAACAGATTTCAGAAAAACATCTTAAGGGAAAACAAGTTTTCTGGTTAACTAATGTTTATCAAGAAAGATGGGTCCATAAAATGTTAACAAATCCTCCTGGCCAGAAGATGATGTAAATCACCTAAGACCTGTGTATACAGATAGGTATGCGGAGAGGAAGCCTGTTCTGGATAAGGGTCAGAGCTGCTGACCCTGCATGACTCTGTTTCTTACATTTATCTCTATATACAACCCAAAGTATAAAAGCTTCCCTGAAAAATAAAGTGACGGGCCAGTTCCACGAAACCTTGGTTCCTCATGTCAATTCTCTCTCTCTCTCTTTCTCCCTCTCCCTTCCTCTCTTTTTCAGGCTGATCCCTTGGACCACAGAGGCTCTCTGCATTCACTTTTTTGCCTGGGCTTCTAAGACCTGACCGAGAAGGTGCTCTGCATCTTCACTCTTTCGGGAGACAGAGAGGGTGCCTGTGGCCTGCAGGAACAGAGGAAGTCCCTTGTCTGGGGTTTTATTGGCTTTCTGTGTAAACCAAGGAATATCAAGCCTCCATTCTATTCTCTCTCTCCCCTCCCCCATCGTTGACACTGTTCCTCCTGAGGGAATCCCTGGATCCAACCGGGGCTGGTCCCCGGTACTTCAACATCAGTCTTTCCAATGAATATGTGGGGTCGATTTCCTTTACAATTGACTGTTTTGCTCTCCTTGCTATCCAAGGAATGCCCAAAAGTCTTCCCTAGCAGCACAATTTGAAAACATCAATTCTTCACTGCTCAGCCTTCTTTATGGTCCAACTCTCAGCTCCATACGTGAATGCTGGAAAAAAAATAGCTTTGATTATGTGGACCTTGTCAGCAAATTTATGTCTCTGCTTTTTTAATACACTGTCAAGATTTGTCAAAGCTCTCCTTCCAAAGGACTCTCAAGAGTCTTCCAGCACAACAGTTTGAAAATATCTGAGGGTCATTTCTGTTTTAGCCCAGCCACTTCATTCTTTCTGGAGCTATTAGTAATTGCATTCCACTCTTTCCTGGTGGCTCAGTTGATAAAGAATCTACCTGCCAATGCAAGAGACACAAGTTCATCTCTGGGTCAAAAAGATTCTCTAGAGAAGAAAATAACAACCCACTACACTATTCTTGCCTGGGAAATCCAATGGACAGAGTAGCCTGGCTGGGCTATAATTCACAGGGTCACAAAAGTTTAGAACAAAGCTTAGTGAATAAACAACAAGAGGAGTCCAGCCTACAAGAGATAATTAAAGCTTTCCAGGCTCTGCAGTGAAGGGCACACAGGAGAAAGGAGGGAGTGGGTGAGCAAGTCTATTCACCATAAGGAACGCACCAATTACCAAGATAGTGCAAGTTCATTATTGAATGCAAATATAACATAGGAAACGATTATGGGTTAAATTGTCTCTCCAAAACTCATGTATTGAAATCCTAACCCCCAGAACCTCAGAAGATATCTTTATTTGGATGTAGGGTCTTTATAAAGGTAATCTAGTTAAAATTAGGTTATAATCTAATTCAACACAACTGATGTCCTTTTAAAAAGAGAAAACTTGAACTAGAGACATTCTTAGCAAGATCATGATGTGAAGAAACAAAAGTAAAGACAACTGTCTACAAGGAAAGAGGCTTGAAACAAATCCTTCCCTCGTTACCTTCAGAGAAACTCAACCTAGCTAACACCTGAATGTTTAGACTTCTGGCTTCCAGCTAAGATAATACATTTTTGTTAGTTAAGCCACATTATCTGAGCTACTTCGCTATGATGGCCCTATGAAACTAGTACAGAAACTCACATCCCACTTTTTGCTATTGTATTTAGGTCTACATTGTCAGCAAGCACATATCTAACAGTTAATAACTTTTTTCTTCATCTACCTTAAGTGTTGTAACATTTCATAATACAATTAAATATTTGAATTATAAACCATTTCCCTTTACTCTATGAGGATTCTGAAAAGTGAAAGTGAAAGTCACTCAGGCCTGTCCAACTTTTTGCAAACCCATGAACTATAGAGTACATGGAATAGTCTAGGCCAGAATACTGGAGTAGGTAGCCTTTCCCTTCTCCATGGGATCTTCCCAACTCAGGGATTTAACCCAGGTTTCTCGCATTGCAGGTGGACTCTTTACCAGCTGAGCCACAAAGGAAGCTTTGGGTTTCTAGGTAAGTCAAATAAATCTAATGGTAGAATATCCATTTTCCTTTGATTTTCAGTTTGTTCCCTAGCTGAATGTTTGCTTGCTATGTTCTTTTTAAATCGCTGGGTGATTTGTATGTCACTAAGCTAAAATAAAATTTTTTTCCAAATTCCAGGAACATATAGTCTAATTAAGCTATGTTATAAGCAAATAACTGAAATATAATTTAAAAAAACATAAATTCAAAGTGAATAATTAAAATAATAATAATTAAAAAGAAAAGGGATAAATTTCTGTAGTAACAGAGAATGATGAACAGGAATTGCATTTATACAAATAAATAACAGAATGTAAGCTTCACTTTTTAAATTTAATCATTGAAAAAGAAATCAGTGGTATATTTTAAGATTTTCTTTCACTCCTGCTATTATTCTTTTCACATAAAATTTTTGTATGTTAATGTATATGAATTAGTTTTGACTCAGAGTCTATAGGCATTTTAGTATTATGGTGATTCATAGTATGCATTTCATTTATAACATTGCTGTTATTGATTGATTATAAATAATAAAACAGTCCTTAATTTATAAAAAAATGTAGTAGTAAAAATATTCCATTGAAATGTAACACAATTGCATTGTAATTTAAAGCCAATTTGAAGAACAGATTTAATGTATTAGATTCTACACTTAAATGTATATAATTTTATCATTTAACACATATGGGGAGATGATACCAAAGTAAAACAAAATATATTCAAAAACTTATTCACATAACATGCCATGTAAGAAGACAATTCATATTACACTGGGTATGTGTATTTAAATGACAAGTTATCAAGTTATCAAATGATAACTTTCAGTAATTCTTGGGAATGTAAGACAGGCTTTATAAACACACACAAACACATCAGTTCAGTTCAGTTCAGTCTCTCAGTCGTGTCTGAATCTTTGGGACCCCGTGAATTGCAGCATGCCAGGCCTCCCTGTCCATCACCAGCTCCAGGAGTTCACTCAGACTCAAATCCATCGAGTCGGTGATGCCATCAAGTCATCTCATCCTCCGTTGTCCTCTTCTCCTCCTGACCCCAATCCTTCCCAGCATCAGAGTCTTTTCCAGTGAACCAACTCTTCACATGAGGTGGCCAAATATCAGAGTTTCAACTTTAGCATTATTCCTTCCAAAGAACATTCAGGACCGATCTCCTTTAGAATGGAATGGTTGGATCTCTTTGCATTCCAAGGGACTCTAAAGAGTCTTCTCAAACACCACAGTTCAAAAGCATCAATTCATTGGCGCTCAGCTTTCTTCAAAGTCCAACTCTTAACATCCATACAAGACCACTGGAAAAACCATAGCCTTGAAAAGACACTTTTGTTAGCAAAGTAATATCTCTGCTTTTGAATATGCTATCTAGGTTGGTCATAACTTTCCTTCCAAGGAGTAAGGGTCTTTGNAGTTTTGATATTAGCAATACTAGACTTTTGAGTTAATGAATTCTCTCTTTGTTATAAATCATTGTACTCTTTTTTATGTAGAAATGTAACTTTATTATTTTCCAAGGACAAACAGATTTCAGAAAAACATCTTAAGGGAAAACAAGTTTTCTGGTTAACTAATGTTTATCAAGAAAGATGGGTCCATAAAATGTTAACAAATCCTCCTGGCCAGAAGATGATGTAAATCACCTAAGACCTGTGTATACAGATAGGTATGCGGAGAGGAAGCCTGTTCTGGATAAGGGTCAGAGCTGCTGACCCTGCATGACTCTGTTTCTTACATTTATCTCTATATACAACCCAAAGTATAAAAGCTTCCCTGAAAAATAAAGTGACGGGCCAGTTCCACGAAACCTTGGTTCCTCATGTCAATTCTCTCTCTCTCTCTTTCTCCCTCTCCCTTCCTCTCTTTTTCAGGCTGATCCCTTGGACCACAGAGGCTCTCTGCATTCACTTTTTTGCCTGGGCTTCTAAGACCTGACCGAGAAGGTGCTCTGCATCTTCACTCTTTCGGGAGACAGAGAGGGTGCCTGTGGCCTGCAGGAACAGAGGAAGTCCCTTGTCTGGGGTTTTATTGGCTTTCTGTGTAAACCAAGGAATATCAAGCCTCCATTCTATTCTCTCTCTCCCCTCCCCCATCGTTGACACTGTTCCTCCTGAGGGAATCCCTGGATCCAACCGGGGCTGGTCCCCGGTACTTCAACATCAGTCTTTCCAATGAATATGTGGGGTCGATTTCCTTTACAATTGACTGTTTTGCTCTCCTTGCTATCCAAGGAATGCCCAAAAGTCTTCCCTAGCAGCACAATTTGAAAACATCAATTCTTCACTGCTCAGCCTTCTTTATGGTCCAACTCTCAGCTCCATACGTGAATGCTGGAAAAAAAATAGCTTTGATTATGTGGACCTTGTCAGCAAATTTATGTCTCTGCTTTTTTAATACACTGTCAAGATTTGTCAAAGCTCTCCTTCCAAAGGACTCTCAAGAGTCTTCCAGCACAACAGTTTGAAAATATCTGAGGGTCATTTCTGTTTTAGCCCAGCCACTTCATTCTTTCTGGAGCTATTAGTAATTGCATTCCACTCTTTCCTGGTGGCTCAGTTGATAAAGAATCTACCTGCCAATGCAAGAGACACAAGTTCATCTCTGGGTCAAAAAGATTCTCTAGAGAAGAAAATAACAACCCACTACACTATTCTTGCCTGGGAAATCCAATGGACAGAGTAGCCTGGCTGGGCTATAATTCACAGGGTCACAAAAGTTTAGAACAAAGCTTAGTGAATAAACAACAAGAGGAGTCCAGCCTACAAGAGATAATTAAAGCTTTCCAGGCTCTGCAGTGAAGGGCACACAGGAGAAAGGAGGGAGTGGGTGAGCAAGTCTATTCACCATAAGGAACGCACCAATTACCAAGATAGTGCAAGTTCATTATTGAATGCAAATATAACATAGGAAACGATTATGGGTTAAATTGTCTCTCCAAAACTCATGTATTGAAATCCTAACCCCCAGAACCTCAGAAGATATCTTTATTTGGATGTAGGGTCTTTATAAAGGTAATCTAGTTAAAATTAGGTTATAATCTAATTCAACACAACTGATGTCCTTTTAAAAAGAGAAAACTTGAACTAGAGACATTCTTAGCAAGATCATGATGTGAAGAAACAAAAGTAAAGACAACTGTCTACAAGGAAAGAGGCTTGAAACAAATCCTTCCCTCGTTACCTTCAGAGAAACTCAACCTAGCTAACACCTGAATGTTTAGACTTCTGGCTTCCAGCTAAGATAATACATTTTTGTTAGTTAAGCCACATTATCTGAGCTACTTCGCTATGATGGCCCTATGAAACTAGTACAGAAACTCACATCCCACTTTTTGCTATTGTATTTAGGTCTACATTGTCAGCAAGCACATATCTAACAGTTAATAACTTTTTTCTTCATCTACCTTAAGTGTTGTAACATTTCATAATACAATTAAATATTTGAATTATAAACCATTTCCCTTTACTCTATGAGGATTCTGAAAAGTGAAAGTGAAAGTCACTCAGGCCTGTCCAACTTTTTGCAAACCCATGAACTATGGAGTACATGGAATAGTCTAGGCCAGAATACTGGAGTAGGTAGCCTTTCCCTTCTCCATGGGATCTTCCCAACTCAGGGATTTAACCCAGGTTTCTCGCATTGCAGGTGGACTCTTTACCAGCTGAGCCACAAAGGAAGCTTTGGGTTTCTAGGTAAGTCAAATAAATCTAATGGTAGAATATCCATTTTCCTTTGATTTTCAGTTTGTTCCCTAGCTGAATGTTTGCTTGCTATGTTCTTTTTAAATCGCTGGGTGATTTGTATGTCACTAAGCTAAAATAAAATTTTTTTCCAAATTCCAGGAACATATAGTCTAATTAAGCTATGTTATAAGCAAATAACTGAAATATAATTTAAAAAAACATAAATTCAAAGTGAATAATTAAAATAATAATAATTAAAAAGAAAAGGGATAAATTTCTGTAGTAACAGAGAATGATGAACAGGAATTGCATTTATACAAATAAATAACAGAATGTAAGCTTCACTTTTTAAATTTAATCATTGAAAAAGAAATCAGTGGTATATTTTAAGATTTTCTTTCACTCCTGCTATTATTCTTTTCACATAAAATTTTTGTATGTTAATGTATATGAATTAGTTTTGACTCAGAGTCTATAGGCATTTTAGTATTATGGTGATTCATAGTATGCATTTCATTTATAACATTGCTGTTATTGATTGATTATAAATAATAAAACAGTCCTTAATTTATAAAAAAATGTAGTAGTAAAAATATTCCATTGAAATGTAACACAATTGCATTGTAATTTAAAGCCAATTTGAAGAACAGATTTAATGTATTAGATTCTACACTTAAATGTATATAATTTTATCATTTAACACATATGGGGAGATGATACCAAAGTAAAACAAAATATATTCAAAAACTTATTCACATAACATGCCATGTAAGAAGACAATTCATATTACACTGGGTATGTGTATTTAAATGACAAGTTATCGAGTTATCAAATGATAACTTTCAGTAATTCTTGGGAATGTAAGACAGGCTTTATAAACACACACAAACACATCAGTTCAGTTCAGTTCAGTCTCTCAGTCGTGTCTGAATCTTTGGGACCCCGTGAATTGCAGCATGCCAGGCCTCCCTGTCCATCACCAGCTCCAGGAGTTCACTCAGACTCAAATCCATCGAGTCGGTGATGCCATCAAGTCATCTCATCCTCCGTTGTCCTCTTCTCCTCCTGACCCCAATCCTTCCCAGCATCAGAGTCTTTTCCAGTGAACCAACTCTTCACATGAGGTGGCCAAATATCAGAGTTTCAACTTTAGCATTATTCCTTCCAAAGAACATTCAGGACCGATCTCCTTTAGAATGGAATGGTTGGATCTCTTTGCATTCCAAGGGACTCTAAAGAGTCTTCTCAAACACCACAGTTCAAAAGCATCAATTCATTGGCGCTCAGCTTTCTTCAAAGTCCAACTCTTAACATCCATACAAGACCACTGGAAAAACCATAGCCTTGAAAAGACACTTTTGTTAGCAAAGTAATATCTCTGCTTTTGAATATGCTATCTAGGTTGGTCATAACTTTCCTTCCAAGGAGTAAGGGTCTTTGAATTTCATGGCTGCAGTCACCATCTGCAGTGATTTTGGAGATCCCCCCCCCAAAAAAAATAAATAAATCTGACACTGTTTCCTTTATTTCCCCATCTATTTCCCATGAAGTGATGGGACCAGATGCCCTGATCTTAGTCTTCTGAATGTTGAGCTTTATGTAAACTTTTTCACTCTCCTCTTTCACTTTCATCAAGAGGCTTTTTAGTTCCTCTTCACTTTCTGCCATAAGGGTGGTGTCATCTGCATATCTGAGGTTATTGATATTTCTCCCGGCAATCTTGATGCCAGCTTGTGTTTCTTCCAGCCCAGTGTTTCTCATGATGTACTCTGCATATAAGTTAAATAAGCAGAGTGACAATATACAGCCTTGATGTACTCCTTTTCCTATTTGATACCAGTCTGTTATTCCATGTCCAGTTCTAACTGTTGCTTCCTGACCTGCACATAGGTTTCTCAAGAGGCAGATCAGGTGGTCTGATTTTCCCATCTCTTTCAGAATTTTCCACAGTTTATTGTAATCCACACAGTCAAAGGCTTTGGCATAGTCAATAAAGCAGAAATAGATGTATTTCTGGAACTGTCTTGCTTTTTCCACGATCCAGCGGATGTTGGCAATTTGATCTCTGATTCCTCTGCCTTTTCAAAAACCAGCTTGAACATCTGGAATTTCATGGTTCACGTATTGGTGAAGCTTGGCTTGGAGAATTTTGAGCATTACATATTATACAGATATATAATTTATAGTAATTATTGTGTTATACTTTAATCTTGAAGATGAGGATAGGGTAATCCCTATGGTTGAGAAGAGTTACCCCGCATCTGAGGTCAGGAGTGGCAGCTGAGAGGAACCACCCTGAGTCTGAAGCCAGGGGCAGCGCCCGAGGCCAGAGGCGGCAGGCGGGAGGAGCAACCCCACATCCAAGGAACAGTGGCTGCATGGGTGCAAGAGGGCCTGGAGGAGCCATCCCATGTTGAAGGTCAGGAAGGAAGGCAGTGAGGCGATACCCCTCATCCAAGGTAAGGAGCAGCAGCTGTGCTTTGCTGGAGCAGCCGTGAAGAGATACCCCAGGCCCAAGGTAAGAGAAACCTAAGTAAGATGGTAGGTGTTGCAAGAGGAAATCAGAGGGCAGACACACTAAGACCATACTCACAGAAAACTAGCCAGTCTAATCAAACTAGGACCACAGCTTTGTCTAACTCAATGAAACAAAGCCATGCCCGTGGGGCAACCCAAGATGGGTGGGTCATGGTGAGGGTGAATTTAACTGAGATGACCATTATATCTACTACTGCAGGCAGGAATCCTTCAGAAGAAATGGAGTAGCCATCATGGTCAAAAAAAGAATCCAAAATGCAGTACTTGGATGCAATCTCAAAAATGACAGAAAGATCTCTGTTCATCTCCAAGGCAAACCATTCAATATCACAGTTATCCAAGTCTATGCCCCAAACAGTAAAGCTGAAGAAGCTGAAGTTGAATAGTTCTATGAAGACCTACAAGACTTTTTAGAACTAGCACCTAAAACAGATGTCCTTTTCATCACAGGGGACTGGAATGCAAAAGTAGGAACTCAAGAAACACCTGGAGTAAAAGGCAAATTTGGCCTTGGAATGTGGAATGAAGCAGGGCAAAGACTAAGAGAGTTTTGCCAAGAAAATGTACTGTTATAGCAAACACCCTCTTCCAGCAACATAAGAGAAGACTCTACACATGGACATCACCAGATGGTCAACACCAAAATCAGATTGATTATATTGTTTGCAGCCAAAGATGGAGAAGCTCTATACAGTCAACCAAAACAAGACCAGGAGCCGACTGTGGCTCAGACCATGAACTCCTTATTGCCAAATTCAGACTTAAACTGAAGAAAGTAGGGAA
>SJYX01008817.1:197086-237428 GCA_006410675.1 Oreotragus oreotragus
AGGTTTCTCAAGAGGCAGGTCAGGTGGTCTGGTATTCCCATCTCTTTCAAAATTTTCCACAATTTATTGTGATCCACACAGTCAAAGTCTTTAGCATAGTCAATAAAGAAGAAATAGATGTTTTTCTGGAACTCTCTGGCTTTTTCCATGATTCAGCAGATGTTGGCAATTTGATCTCTGGTTCCTCTGCCTTTCCTAAAACCAGCTTGAATATCTGGAAGTTCACGGTTCACATATTGCTGAAACCTGGCTTGGAGAATTTTGTGCATTACTAAACTAGCGTGTGAGATGAGTGCAATTGTGCAGTAGTTTGAGCATTCTTTGGCATTGCCTTTCTTTGGAATTGGAATGAAAACGGACCTTTTCCAGTCCTGTGTCCACTGCTGAGTTTTCCAAATTTGCAGGAAATGTAAAGTAAGATTACAGTGGGTCATTTCTTATAAAACTCACTCTGTGAATGAGCAATACCACTTTCAGGTAGTTATCCAAGAAAATGCAAAATGTATTTCATAATAGATTCATATGAGAATATTCTTAGAAGCTTTATTTTAATAGCCAAAATTGAAAATTACTTTGTTATCCAACTATACTAGGTGGGAGGTGTGCTTACATGGAAAACCCATAGCAAACTAAATGACTGTCAAAACCTTATGCTGACAGAGATAAACTTTTTTCCTAGAGCAAATATTGTGTGTTTCCATTTATACAAAGTTTTAAAAATGGCCATTTATGTATAAATGGTCCTAACTAAATTTGTAAATGTGCTCATTGTAAATTTTTTTCAACTTTAATAAATGTTTGAATATTTTCAATGTAAAAATCTTATAAATTGGTTATAAAGAAACAACAAAGTAGATATTTCTGTAACCATATATCATATATGGATTACCAAACAAAGAAAACAGAATATTTGTTTAGATCTCGTCAATTTTTATCTGTAAGCAGCATTTAACGTTGACACTCTTGGCTGACACATTTTTTTAAACTTGATTTTTAATAAATACATGGGCTCTTTCTTTGTTTTTCTTTTAAAACATTTTACCAGACCTGTCATAATTTTCTTTGCTGAAGGATCTTGTGTTTTTGACCGTCACTGAAGTGTTCCAGAATCAAGAGATTTTCTTCTCTTCTGTTTATAAACATTATTTTGGTGCCTTCATTTTGTCTCTTGCTATAAAATACTAGGTATGTATTTTCAACTCACATTTGTACATCTTTTGACCATATCACTCTTCTAAATTCCAGAATTTTCCTACTCAGTAAGTCCATTTAGAAGTTGAATTTCATCCAGAACTTATAATATCCAAATGCTGAGTCACTGAAATTTTCCAAAACATTCTATATCTGCAATCATCCATATTTAGTTCATTACAGTGTCATTATTCCATTGGGCCAAATTAAAAAAAAAGATCTCTTCCTTTAATACTCTATTTTTCTCTAATACCCTGTTTTATATACTAGACTATTCTATTAAATCTGTCTTCAAAATATACTCAGAACTTGGCTTCTTGTCTCAACCTCTACTTCTAGTAGGACCCTAGTTCTAGTTACCTTAATTTCTGCTTTGATTTTCTCCACTTTCCTTATGTTTGCCTTTTTTCCATCAAGTCTATTCGAAGAGCAGATAATCCCACTAAAACAGAAGGCATAGAATGGTGAATATGTTATAACTCACTATTTGATATGAGTAAAAGCTTAAACTTTACTCCATGATTTAGCTCTATGTCTCTTCTCTGACTTTATCTGCTACAACTCTCTCTCAGGTTTGATTACTTCATTCAGGCCATAAGGTCTTATTTGCTATTTTTCAAAACTACTAGAGATATTCCTAAATGAGGGGAATTGTACTGACTGTTTCCTCTGACAGGGAACAGTACCTGTTTTGATCCCTCCCTCCCATCTATGATGTCGGTGTATAAAAGTTGCATTTCAATGAGGCCAAGGTTAATCAGTTCATATAGTGCTGTAAATGTTATGTAATGTTAATGAAAGCCATTACCTCATTTTTTCTCTCATTGCAATTTATCATCTCCAGTTTACATTTAATAATTTAGTTAGTATATTAATCATTTCTTGCCTGTCATTATAAAAAATCAATTCACTGGGAGCTGGGAATGTTGTCTATTTTCTTCATTCACGTTTCCCAAGTGTAAATATCAAGGTTTAAGATATAGAAAGTACCAATAAGTATTTCTCTAGTCACCAAGTTTAAATAGCATTATTTAGTGTGTCTGTGTATTAAGAAAAAATAAACTAAAGAATACACATTCTTTTTAGCATGCAAACGATATTTCTTTAATTTAAAGGCAAACTGGATCATTTAAGGTTGTAAAATTAAATAACTGATATCATTAAATAGCACGTTCTGATAGTAACAAAATTTGGATAGACACTAGTAACAAAGAAATATATACTTAAAACATAATTATACATTTGAAGATTCACAAACACTGTCATAAACCCAAGAGAAGGCTCTACACATGGACATCACCAGATGGTTGACACCAAAATCAGATTGATTATATTCTTTGCAGCCAAAGATGGAGAAACTCTATACAAGATAAAAAACAAGACCGAGAGCTGACTGTGACTCAGATCATGAACTCCTTATTACCAAATTCATACTGAAATTGAAGAAAGTGGAGAAAACCACTAGACTATTTAGGTATGACCTAAATCAAATCCCCTATGACTATACAGTGGAATTGAGAAATAGATTTAAGGGACTAGATCTGATAGAGTGACTGATGAACTATGGACAGAGGTTCATGACATTGTACAGGAGACAGGAATCAAGACCATCTCCAAGAAAAAGAGATGCAAAAAGGCAAAGTGGTTGTATGGGAGGCCTTACAAGTAGCTGTGAAAAGAGGGAAATGGAGAGCAAAGGGGGAAAGGAAAGATACACCCATTTGAATAGAGAGTTCCAAAGAACAGCAAGGAGAGATAAGAAAGCCTTACTCAACGATCAGTGCAAAGAAATAGAAGAAAACAGTAGAATTGGAAAGATTAGAGATCTCTTCAAGAAAATTAGAGATACCAAGGGAACATTTTATGCAAAGTTGGGCTCAAACAGAACCGGAAGATACTAAGAGGTGGCAAGACTACACAGAAGAACTGTGCAAAAAAGGTCTTCAGGACCCAGATAATCATGATGGTGTGATAATTCACATAGAGCCAGACATCCTGGAATGGGAAGTCAAATGGGCCTTAAGAAGCATCACTAAGAACAAAGCTAGTGGAGGTGATGGAATTCCAGTTGAGCTATTTTAAATCCTGGAAGATGATGCTGTGAAAGTGCTGAACTCAATATGTCAGCAAATTTGGAAAACTCAGCAGTGGCCACTGGACTGGAAAAGGTCAGTTTTCATTACAATCCTAAATAAAGGCAATGTCAAAGAATGGTCAAACTATGACACCATTGCACTTACCTCACATGCTAATAAAGTAATGCCTAAAATTTTCCAAGCCAGGCTTCAGCAATATGTGAACCGTGAACTTCCAGATGTTCAAGCTGGTTTTAGAAAAGGCAGAGGAACCAGAGATCAATAGCCAACAACTGCTGAATCATTGAAAAAGCAAGAGAATTCCAGAAAAAAACATAATTTTCTTTTTTATTGACTATACCAAAACCTTTGATTTTGTGGATCAAAATAAGCTGTGGAAAGTTCTGGAAGAGAAGGGAATACCAGACCACCTGACCTGCCTCTTGAGAAATCTGTATGCAGGTCAGGAAGCAACAGTTAGAAATGGACATGGAACACAGACTGGTTCCAAATAGGAAAAGGAGTATATCAAGGCTGTATCTTGTCACCCTGCTTAGTGAACTTATATGCAGAGAAACATCATTAAAAACACTGGGCTGGAGAAAGCACAAGCTGGAATCAAGATTGCTGGGAGAAATATCAATAATATGCAGATATGCAGATGACACCACCCTTATGACAGAAAGTGAAGAAGAACTAAACAGTCTCTTGATGAAAGTGCAAGAGGAGAGTGAATAATTTGGCTTAAAGCTCAACATTTAGAAAACTAAGCTCATGCCATCCCATTACATCATAGCAAATAGATGGGAAAACTGTGGAAACAGTTGTTGACTTTATTTTCCTGGGCCCCAAACTTACTGTAGATGGTGATTGCAGCCATGAAATTAAAAGACGCTTACTCCTTGGAAGAAAAGTTATGACCAACCTAGACATCATATAAAAAGCAGAGACATTACTTTTCCAACAAATGTCCATCTATTCAAGGCTATGCTTTTTCCAGTGGTCATGTATTGATGTCAGAGTTGGAGTATAAAGAAAGCTGAGTGCCAAACAATTGATGCTTTTGACCTGTGATGTTGAAGAAGCCTTTTCAGAGTCCATTGGGCTCCCAGGAGATCCAACCAGTCCATCCTAAAGATCAATCCTGGGTGTTCATTGGAAGGACTGATGTTGAAGCTGTAATTCCAATACTTTGGCTACCAGATGCGAATAGCTGACATATTGTCAAGGACCCTGATGCTGGGAAAGATTGAGGGCAGGAGGAAAAGTGAACGACAGAGGATGAGATGGTTCAATGGCATCACCGACTCAATGGACATGCATTTGGGTGAACTCTGGGAGTTGGTGATGGACAGGGAGGCCTGATGTGCTGCTGTTCATGGGGTTGCAAAGAGTCAGACATGACTGAGCGACTGAACTGAACTGACTGAAACATCTTCATAATTAACACTTGAGTTAAACTATAGCAATAAAAATTTTAAGTACTAAACTATACTATAAAGAAATGACAATTTTCAATATTTATATTTGTAAATACTTCATGATTCAAAGAAGAAACAATAATAAAATTTTAAATTAATTTGAGATCTCCCATGAGGGATATATATTTTGACTGCTAGTATCAAACGATTTATAAATAGTAAAAATGTATTTTTAAATGAACTTGTAGGAAATCACAAAAAGAATGACAAAATTTCAAAGTGTGGCAGATTTTATTTCCTAAAGCTGATTGATGAACTATGTGTGCTTTCAACAATGTAACTGACTATTGGTCTTCATTTGCTCCCCTTGAATATCAGCAGAAACTTTGGAGTATCCATTTAAGTAGAGGATATTGGAATGATGCTAAGTCAATTCTGAGGCTTAGTCTTAAAAAGGATAGAGTTTCCACCTTACTTCTCACTCTCTAATGAGATGCCTTGGGGGACCTATGTGGGCATGTAAAAAGTCCAAATACTTTGAAATTTCTGTGCTAATGAGATCACATGTAGACACCACATAAAGTAAATATTCCAGAAGAAATTCAGCTGTATTGGTCCTTAGCTCTTTGAGTTTTCTCATCACCAATTACCAGACATGTAAATGAATACATTTTGAGATGATTCCATCTCCTGGCTTTCAAACCTTAACAGAAGGTGCCAAGTAGTACAAAGACAAATATCCCCCTACTGTGTCCTATCAAAATTTCTGGCTCACAGAATCTGTTAGCATAATAGGCATTTGTCAACTTAGTTAAAACTGGAAACTATATTTTCTATTTTCCTCTTTCATATATATTCCTTGAAACAAAACAGGAAAATGGATAAGAGTCAAAAGTTGGAAATAAAGAAACATAAATTTTCAAAAGTCTTAGGACCACATCAGAGCTAGACATAGCTAGATTTGGAGTCCAGAATCCAGGTGATATTTTGAACTACTGGCCCCAGAAGTTAATTGTGGATTAAGTCAGCTGCCAATCCTTTCACTGAAATTGCTTCAAAAATAGCTAATTCCACAGATCTCTCCGCCAGATTTTCTTTCATGGTCTCACTTTGAAAGCTAGACGTGCACAGCTTATAAGATTTCTCTTAAAGCTGAAATCAGTGCAACTGTTTCAATGACTAAGACTATTATTGACAATAATTTTTCCTTATCTCCCAGTTCTTATCTATCTTATTTTATTTAGCCAGTTCCAATCACATTCATGTAAGTCCTGATTTCTATCATAAACTCTTTAGTCCTCTAATATTTTAAATAGTTCTGTGCTAATTGCTAAGTCACTTCCGTTGCATCCAACTCTTTACCACCTTATGGACTATAGCCTGGTATGCTCTTCTATCCATGGGATTTTCCAAGCAAGAATACTGGAGTGGGTTGCCATTCCCTCCTCCAGGTGATCTTCTGGACCCAAGGTCAAACCCACATCTCCTATGTCTCCTGCATTGGCAGGCAGGTCCTTTACGACTAGCACCACTTGGGAAGTCCCTGTCCTAATTAAGCACTAAAACAATAATGAGTTTATTACCTATTATATAAAAAGATGTCTATGGCAAACTGGATCAGAAAGAACCCCTGGAGTAGTAAATGGCAACCCATTTCAGTATTTTCCTCTGAAAAATTTAATGGACAGAGGAGTCTGGTGGGCTATGGTCCATGGAATTGCAAAGAGGCAGACACACTGAGCAACTGAGCATCCACACTCACACACACACAAGGCAAAAATTAACCCTTTACTAGCTTGTCTTAGAGACTACATCACTGGAAAGGAGACTTTGAACATTAAAAAAGGCAAACAACTTATACTAGTATTTAACCTTCAAGGATTTTCATACATTAAGCATGGAGTTGGCAAAATATTTTTGCAAAAGATGAGATAATGAATAGTTTAGATTTTAGCTTCCCTGGTGGCTCAGGGGTTAAAGCGTCTGCCTCCAATGCGGGAGACCTGGGTTCGATTCCTGGGTCGGGAAGATCCCCTGGAGAAGGAAATGGCAATCCACTCCAGTATTCTTGCCTGGAGAATCCCATGGACGGAGAAGCCTAGTAGGTTACAATCCACGGGGTCGCAAAGACTAGGACACAAATGAGCGACTTCGCCTTACCTTCACCTTACCTTAGATTTTATAGGCCTTATAGTCTCCATTACAACTACTCAACTCTGCAGATACAGTGCTAAATCAACCATAGACAATACATAAATGAATGACTGTCACTGTGTTCCAATAAAATTGTATTTGCAATAAACTTTTAATATGCCAAACTTGGTCCATGGACCATAGTTTGCTGAACATGGTCTGTAGAATAAGGTTGAAACAAATAAAAAGAAAATAATCTGATAATCTGTTCTATTTTGGATTCTACTTAATTTAAACTTACAAAACTGCTCTGTGCAAACCATATTTTATTACATATTTCTGTTGCAGCCATTCACTGCTTTCTAATTTGTATCACACATGCATTTTTCTTCTGACACTAAATATCTTAGATACTTCACTTTCACTTTTGAAATACTCAGCCCATTTCCAGCTAAAATCTAACTCCACATATCAATTGACAAATTACATATACTCACAATCTCTTGTGTATCAGTTCATACCCCTCTGACTATCCTCCTGTATTTATTATGGAAACTTGGTATATGCATGGGATCCCCCATGGTAAAATGTCACAGGAAACAGTGGTACCTGAAATTCAAATTGATTGAGCCCCACAATACTGAACGTCAACTTGTCAAGCCTATGTGAGGATTTATTCCCTTTGCTCCATGCTAATAATACATTACCTAAAGAGTGAAAAATATAAAGAATAAATGAAACACTAGTTCAAAGAGCCTGAAGAATTTGTTAACATTCACATCTTGTGGACTTCACCTCTTTTAGGCAATGGAATCTCTGATTTATTTGGTTACATTTAGAAGAAAACAAATTACTGTGACATTCCTGAAACATTTGTAATTCTGTCCACAGGCAGCTTAGAGCCTCTCCTTCATTAAGACTCTACATTCTGTAGCTGCTGTTGTCTGTTAAAGTCACAGTAAACATTTCTGACAGCCAGCTGTTCCTTTCTTATACCCTAACTGAACTGCTTAAAGTAAGTCATTAGTTAGATTAAATCCACATACATTATATTTGCCACTCAAATGATAAAAATATTTATCTGCAAATATCAGTAATGTGGATTTTGAGTAACATAACATACTTCTCTGAGAGAAGAATTACATTTCATGTTACAAAATTTACTCTTAATTGTACACAGACTTCAAATACTACTGAGCATCTATATAACTATGTTTTGGCTTTGAACAGTGATGAGTTAAGAAGATTTTTTTGATATGTAAAATGGTATTATTAGAAATGTTAAAGTGCTATCAGTCAACTGTAGCTGTTGATTGTTCATTTAAACAAAGGTTAAATTTAAGGTGTTTAAAATATCATTCTTTTTCCTAAGTAAAAGATGATATTTTAATCTTTGAATTTAATTCAGGCCGTTATTATTAACTGAGATGTTTATATATCTTTGGCATCCTTAAATCCCCAGTAATTGTACATGCACATGTGATTTTTTTTTCTGGTGAAAATAAGTCTATAGATAATAGTAGATTAAAAAATGGAACCATGAAACAAAACAACCATTAAAACAAAAATGATTGTTATGATGTTAAGATCCAAAATATAACTTTTAACCCCATTTCTTTTCATTTAATAATAAAGTAGCAACATATGTTTTAACTTGATTGTGGAAACTTAGACTTTAAAAATAATTTTGTTTCTGGATTTAAAGCCTTTACATTTAAAGACAGTTTTCATGTCACATGCAAAAGGCATTATATAAGACAATACAGAAATGACAGAATTAATGCCTTTTATCAGTCAATAACTAACATTAGGTAACAAATACGTATATTGTAAACCAGAATTCTTCATTGCGGTTCTAATAGTGACATGTGGCCCTATGATATAAAACAGATTTTAAAGCTTTAATTTTTGAGGTTATCAAACTTTGATCTGTGCCAAGGCACTGATTATTTCATACCATTTGAAAAGTCCTGAACAAGTGTTTATTGGTAGTTTGATTGACTTTGTTATTTAGATGGCTTTCTCCAATATATTTTGAACTACAAAATCAAGACTGTAGAACACACTCATCTAGAAAATGGGTCTGGGTTAGGTTAGGAGAACTAGCAAATAAGGCATATCTATAATTATCCTTAAGAAACATTCAAGTTTAAAATGAAATAAAAACTAGTTTCAGAAGAATGAATGAAAGAAAAGACACTTAACCTTCCTGATTCTGTAGCTTTATCATTTGTAAAATCTCTTTTTGCTTGAAACTGCTGTGATTTCAGTTCAAAAAAAAAAGCTAGCAAATGAACCATGAAAATAATATAGCATTGATCAGGATAATAGATTGCAAAGGATGTAATAAGTATTGGTAATTCCTTCCAGGAGGAATGAAGCTACCAAACACCTAAGGGCAATTTCAACCATCAGTTAGAGAGATATTTTTACTTAAGTCGCCAAGTAAATATAATTGAGCAGAATCTGGGCCTGTAAACTGGACTTAATAAGATACAATGAAAACTCTAGAACTTCCCTGGTGGCTCAGATGGTAAAGCTTGTGCCTACAATGCAGTTGTACTGAACAATGGGTTCAGTCCCTGGGTTGGGAAGATCTCCTGGAAAAAGAAATGACAACCCACTCCAGTATTCTTGGCTGGAAAATCCCATGGACGGAGAAGCCTGTTAGGCTTCTCCATCCATGGGGTTGCAAAGAGTCAGACACGACTGAGCTATTTCAATTTCACTTTCACTTTCTTTTTTTTACGTGTAGAAATTCTTTTTAAAAAAAAAAATAAATTTATTTATTTTAATTGGAAGCTAATTACTTTACAATATTGTAATAGTTTTGCCATACATCGGCATGAATCTGCCACAGGTATACACGTGTTCCCAATCCTGAACTCTCCTCAAGTTTGATGCATGGTACTGGATGCTTGGGGCTGGTGCACTGTCACTTTCACTTTCATGAAAACTCTAAGGTATAGTATCTGATGTTAATGAGGCAAACAACCTACCTATTCCTCCAGGCTTATTGAATTGACCTAAGAACAATACTTCATGGCAAATAGATGGGGAAACTGTGGAAACAGCAGCTGCCTTTATTTTTCTGGGCTCCAAAATCACTGCAGTTGGTGACTGCAGCTATGAAATTAAAAGAGGCTTACTTCTTGGAAGGAACAACCAACATAGACAGCATATTAAAAAGCAGAGACGTTACTTTGCCAACAAAGGTCCATCTAATCAAGGCTATGTTTTTTCCAGTGGTCATGTATGGATGTGAGACTTGAACTGTAAAGAAAGCTGAGTGCCAAAAACGGATGCTTTTGAACTGTGGTGTTGGAGAAGACTTTTGAGAGGCCCTTGGACTGCAAGGAGATCCAACCAGTGCATCCTAAAGGAGATCAGTCCTGGGTGTTCATTGGAAGGACTGATGTTGAAGCTGAAGCTCCAATACTTTGGCCACCTGATGTGGAAAGCTGAATCATTGGAAAAGACCCTGATGCAGGGAAAGATTGAGGGCAGGAAGAGAAGGGGATGGCAGAGGATGAGATGATTGGATGGCATCACCGACTCAGTGGACATGGGTTTTGGTGGACTCTGGGAGTTGGTGAAGGACAGGGAGGCCTGATGTGTTGCACTTCACGGGGTTGCAAAGGGTCGGACACAACCAAGCAACTGAACTGAATTGAAGAACAATACTTGATAAATATTTTAATTGGCCAAATAATCCACTCTTCATTGCCATAGAGAAAGAGCAGAAATAGACTCCAGAGGAGGTTTACCAGAGACATGAATCTTCTGAGTTATAATAAATACATGAATGCATCTGAGATAGTCTACTGAAAAAACAAAACAAAACAATATGACTTCTCTTATTTTTTAACTATAATGAAACACTTGATTATTTATCCAGTATAGAAATGTATAGATACTTTATTTCTGAAAGTTTTATCTTTGTTTATATAATGTATACCAGAAGAATTGACCTCACCTGTCTCAGTCAAATGGTACAAATAATTGCTTATATTTAGAAACATAATTTTCAGCTACAACTGTCAATATTTTAAAAATAAGTTCAAAGGTGCTAATGAGGACTTGCCTCTATCATGATATTTAAAAATATACATGCACAGTTAAGATTAACAAATAAAAAGCACCTGGGTGAAAGAATTACAAATGTAAGAGATAGAAATAACAACATAATTATATTTGTAATTATTTATGGTCTGTTAGAATGTGATTTTAGATCACTTTACTGGAAAAACTATTTTTTTCTCTTAATATTAGCCTTTTTAGAAACTTGGTAGTTATGGTTTAAATTAGTAGTGTAAAAGGTATATACATTAATCATATAAATGAATATAAAAATTGAACATCTAAACAGATTTTAGGTTTAAGGATTACCTGTGTTTGAAAATCTGATAATTTGATAGGAAGCAGAAGGTGTTTCCTATCAAAAGCACATCAACCTAAAGCACAGCTTCTTTCAAATCCTGAATAAGTTGCCTTCATTCTTTCCATTTAAGAAAGAAACAGGTTGAAGTACAATTTTTTTTTGAAAATATTCAATTTCAAGATTTTCCTGTGTAGACAGCAAAATTTTCTTTCAACTCAGTTAACATAGTTCTATAGCTTACTATTTTCTCTTGTCAGAGAAATGGAAGAACACGGAAACTGAAAATTTGAGGCTATCGAGATATTTATCATGAGCTACATTGTAGTGTAGCTTCCAGAGACTCCATTTGGTTAACTTAATAAATAATCAATCTTTGGACATGTGACTTGCAGGTCCCAAGCAATAAATACTTTCTGTAACATTGAGTGGATTGTGCTTTCAGGCAAGATTTCAAGACCAAAATAAAATTAACATAAATCATGAATAAAGATGGTATTTATAATTACATCATTTAAAACAGAGTGTGAACATTAAGGGAAGAGATTAAAATTCACTTAGCTAAGGCTTTGGAAATGTATCAATTATCAGAGTCAGGAATGAATGGATAGAATGAAGAGAAAAGTAACAAAAATTATTTTATTGAATGTCTATTATATAATAGATGCATTATGCATGTAGTGCTTCACCTAATCTAATAATTTTACCATAAATTTAGTATCAATTCCCATTTTCATAAATAAGAAATCAAAGATAAGTTTAATTTAAAGATTCCATGTGCTCACTTAAATAATGAGGACAGTTAAAATCTCATCTAGAGTTTAGCTTGGAAGGTGTAAAGTTCTCCTGCAATTGAGCATGTTTGGGAAGGAACAATGACTCCTACATTCCAATATAAGAAAAAAACATTAAATGAGTTTTCTTTAGATTCTCAAATACCTTACCTTGGAAGCCCTTTTCTAATTAAAAATCAAATCTGAAACATAAAATCTGTATCGCCAGTCCAGGTTCGATACATGATACTGGATGCTTGGGGCTGGTGCACTGAGACGACCAAGAGGGATGGTACGGGGAGGGAGGATAGAGGGGGTTCAGGATGGGGAACACGTATTTACCTGTGGCGGATTCATGTTGATGTATGGCAAAACCAAACCCCCCCCCAAAAAAAAAAATCCACCAAATTTAGAACAGTCCACTTTAGGAAAGCTGAGTATGCATTCACTGCTTGGCAACAAATTGTTCTTACTTCTTAGAAGAAACATTTCCCCTGTTCTGAGCACAGTGAACTTCTTTGTTTTGTTTGACACTGTGCATTATAGGGCATTTGGCCAGTTCCACCAGTATATCTGTCCCTGCAAGAAGGGAAGAAGATCTTCACCTATATCATAAGGGGGGTGCATGCTATTCATCACCCCTAATCATCTATGGTGAGGGGCCTGCTGGTCACGGGAGTTCTGCACACACTATAGATACTGATTTTGTTGTACCTCATTTCCTTTCTTATGTAAAGCACTGCTCTACCAGTGACTTGTGAGTTGAGTCTTTCTTGTAAACTCCAAACCTCTAAGAGTATGCTCACTTACATCTGTGAGAAAATACTTCTGATGGTTGGCATTATGACTTTTGCCATGTTTCATATCATGGGTAACCTCACCTGGGACTGGTAGTTTGGATCTTCCTTCCCAACAGATAGACTATCCTGTCTATGTCTGTGATATGTAGTTGTGTGACTCAAGTCCTCTATTTGCTTACTTATCTTTTGTCTAGTTGCTCTTCAGTTCAGTTCAGTTTAGTTGCTCAGTCGTGTCCAACTCTTTGCGACCCCATGAATCACAGCACACCAGGCCTCCCTATCCATCACCAACTACCGAGTTCATTCAGACTCACGTCCATCGAGTCAGTGATGCCATCCAGCCATCTCATCCTCGGTCGTCCCCTTCTCCTCCTACACCCAATGCCTCCCAGCATTGGGTCTTTCCCAGTGAGTCAACACTTTGCATGAGATGGCAAAAGTAATGGAGTTTCAGCTTTAGCATCATCCCTTCCAAAGAAATCCCAGGGCTGATCTCCTTCAGAATGGACTGGTTGGATCTCCTTGCAGTCCAAGGGACTCTCAAAAGTCTTCTCCAACACCACAGTTCAAAAGCAACAATTCTTTGGTGTTCAGCCTTCTTCACAGTCCAACTCTCACATCCATACATGACCACAGGAAAAAACATAGCCTTGACTAGACAGAGCTCAGTCAGCAAAGTAATGTCTCTGCTTTAAAATATGCTATCTATGTTGGTCATAACTTTTCTTCCAAGGAGTAAGCATCTTTTAATTTCATGGCTGCAGTCACCATCTGCAGTGATTTTGGAGCCCCGAAAAATAAAGTTTGATACTGTTTCCACTGTTTCCCCATCTATTTCCCATGAAGTGATGGGACCAGATGCCATGATCTTCATTTGCTGAATGTTGAGCTTTAAGCCAACTTTTTCAATCTCCTTTTTCACTTTCATCAAGAGTCTTTTTAGTTCCTCTTCACTTTCTGCCATAAGGGTGGTGTCATCTGCATATCTGAGGTTATTGATAATTCTCTGGGCAAACTTGATTCCAGCTTGTGTTTCTTCCAGCTAAGTGTTTCTCATGATGTACTCTGCATGTAAGTTAAATAAGCAGGGTGACAATATACAGCCTTGACATACTCCTTTTCCTATTTGGAACCAGTCTGCTGTTCCATACCCAGTTCTAACTGTTGCTTCCTGACCTGCATACAGATTTCTCAAGAGGCAGTCAGGTGTTCTGGTATTCCCATCTCTCTCAGAATTTTCCACAGTTTCTTATGATCCACACAGTCAAAGGTTTTGGCATAGTCAATAAAGCAGAAATCGATGTATTTCTGGAACTCTCTTGCTTTTTCCATGATTCAGCGGATGTTGGCAATTTGATCTCTGGTTCCTCTGCCTTTTCTAAAACCCGCTTGAACATCAGGACGTTCACAGTTCACATATTGCTGAAGCCTGGCTTGGAGAATTTTGAGCATTATTATACTAGCATGTGAGATGAATGCAATCATGCGGTAGTTTGAGCATTCTTTGGCATTGCCTTTCTTTGGAGTTGGAATGGAATTGACCTTTTCCAATCCTGTGGCCACTGCTGAGTTTTCCAAATTTGCTGACATATTGAGTGCAGCACTTTCACAGCATCATCTTCCAGGATTTGAAACAGCTCAACTGGAATTCCCTCACCTCCACTAGCTTTGTTCTTAGTGATGCTTTCTCAGGCCCACTTGACTTCACATTCCAAGATGTCTGGCTCTAGATTAGTGATCACGTCCTCATGATTATCTGGGTCGTGAAGATCTTTTCTGTACAGTTCTTCTGTGTATTCTTGCCACCTCTTCTTAATATCTTCTGCTTCTGTTAGGTCCATACCATTTCTGTCCTTTATCAAGCCCATCTTTGCATGAAATGTTCCATTGGTATCTTTAATTTTCTTGAAGAGATCTCTAGTCTTTCCCATTCTGTTGCTTTCCTCTATTTTTTTTGCATTGATCGCTGAAGAAGGCTTTCTTATCTCTTCTTGCTATTCTTTGGAACTCTGTGCTCAGACGCTTATATCTTTCCTTTTCTCCTTTGCTATTCACTTCTTTCTATAGAAAAGTCTTTTGGACTCTGTGGGAGAGTGAGAGGGTGGGATGATTTGGGAGAATCGCATTGAATCATGTATAATATCATTTATGAAATGAATCGCCAGTCCAGGTTCGATGCATGATACTAGATGCTTAGGTCAATCATTTTATAATGTGTTAGTCTTTTAAATCATATAGAACACATAAAAAAATGGAGCCATAAACTGTTGTTACAATAATGCTAGCTTTCAGTATTGCCCATATATTTACCTTTTCTGAAATTTTCTTTCTTTTATGGCTTTCTAGTTGCTGTCTGGTGTTCTTTTATTGCAACCTGCAGGAATCTTGTTAGAACTTCTTTCAGAACAAACCTAGTGGTAACAGACTTCCTCAGGTTTTGTTTATTTGGGAATATTTCTTCCTCATGTTTGAAGGATATTTCTTTCCAGATATGAGATTCTTGCTTGGAAGTTTTGTTTTGATTTTTTTCTTATAGCACTTTAAATATATGACTCACTGCCTGTGGCTTTCAGTGCTTCTGGTTAGAAAACTACTAATGATGTTATTGAGGATGTGATTATTGTATTTAATAAGTCACTTATCTCTTGCAGCTTTTAAGAATCTCTTCATCTTTGTCTTTCCACAATTTGATTACAGTATGTCTGGGTTTGAACCTCTTTGAGGTCATACAGCATGAAGTTCATTGAGTTTCTGAATGTTCATATTCAGCTTTTTCCCTATAATTTGGAATTAATTTCATATGAAATGGTACTGAGTTTTCCAGTACCTTTCTTTAATCATTCATAAGATGAGAGACATTTTTATTTGTTTCTTATAAACGTTCTCTTGATTTTTAAAATAGTCTCCCTATCCTTCAGAGAAAGCATGTAATTCTGTGGAGTAAAAGGAGAACTAATCAAACTGTGATTATATAATTCTAATACACATATTTTGCTAATAAAGATGGGTGAATTCTACCTATCATTTGTACCATCATCCTTTGGGAGGAAAAATAAAATAATCAGCTAACACTTCCATGTAATGAAAGACTCAAAAAGACTCAGAAAAATACACTATCCAGAAAAGCTCCAAAATTCCACTAGTTTCTAAAGGTAAATGTTTAACTGTCAACTGTTTTGAAGCTTTATTTATTTATTTGTTTTTTAATGCTGCTTAACCTTTTCAGTAAACACAGGAAACATTAATAGTATTTTGACAAATTTTAGTAATCTTTCTAGTAGTATATACCTAATACATTAGCTTATTTAATCTACCCAAATAAATAAATAAACTACTAGTCTCCTTTATTTACTTTTGTTTCTTTTTTTGAATATTTGTTTATTTTTTGGCTGTAGTAAGTTGTTGCTACACACAGGCTTTCTCTAGTTTTGGCAAGTGGAGGCTACTTTCTTGTGGTATGCGGGCCTCTTATTGTGGTGGCTCCTCTTATTACGGAGCACAGGCTCTAGGTGTGGGCTGCAGTAGTTGCAATGCAGTAGTTAAGCCAGGAAGGCTCTAGAGCACATCCTCAGTAGTTCTGATGTACAGGCTTAGTTGCTCCAAGACATGTGGGATCTTCCCAAACTGGGGTCAAACTGGTGTCCCTTGCAATGCAAGGCAGATTCTTAACCACTGGGCAATCAGGGAAGCTCTTTTTGTTTATTTTGGTGCTGCTTTTTGTCTTTGTTTTTGTTTTCTGTATTATTGTATGTAGATTGTATGTATCATCAGGACATTTGAATGCTCTGAAAAATAAAATTGTAATTGCATATCAAAATATTTCTGAAAAATAACATCCTGGTGCTTCTCAGGGACAAACATCTTGCCATCAGGGTTTTTTTTTTTTTTTTTTTGTATTTATTTTTTTACATGAACTCCCAGACATGAACCCCCCTCCCCCATCCCAGCCCACATCACCCCTCCAGATCACCCCCATACACCAGCCCCAAGCATCCTACATCCTGCATTGAACATAGACTGGCAATTCATTTCTTACATGATAGTATACATATTTCAATGTTATTCTCCCAAATCATCCCACCCTCTCCCTCTCCCTCTCCTTCTCCCTCAGAGTCCAAAAGTCCGCTCTACACATCTGTGTCTCTTTTGCTGTCTTGCATACAGGGTCCTCATTACCATCTTTCTAAATTCCATATATATGTGTTAGTATACTGTATTGGTGTTTTTCTTTCTGGCTTACTTCACTCTGTATAATTGGTTCCAGTTTCATCCATCTTATTAGAACTGATTCAAATGTATTCTTTTTAATGGCTGAGTAATACTCCATTGTGTATATGTACCACAGCTTTCTTATCCATTCATCCGCTGATGGACATCTAGGTTGTTTCCATGTCCTGGCTATTATAAACAGTGCTGCGATGAACATTGGGGTACATGTGTCTCTTTCTATTCTGGTTTCCTCGGTGTGTATGTCCATCAGTGGGATTGCTGGGTCATAAGGCAGTTCTATTTGCAATTTCTTAAGGAATCTCCACACTGTTCTCCATAGTGGCTGTACTAGTTTGCATTCCCACCAACAGTGTAAGAGGGTTCCCTTTTCTCCACACCCTCTCCAGCATTTATTGCCTGCAGACTTTTGGATCGCAGCCATTTTGACTGGTGTGAAGTGGTATCCCATTGTGGTCTTGGTGCCATCATGTTTTGTAATATATTATTCACAAATAATAGTACAGAAGCAGTATCTTTACATATTTTAGAAATGCCAAATTTTAAATATTTTTCTTATATAATATATGCTTTTATAGTCCTCAGAACATAAAATTTTGCTTTGTTTTGCATTGCATTCCCCACTACCCTGTTGCACCTGTCCAGATGTAGTGTTATTACATGAATTGAGTTTAAATAGATAAAAGTGACCATTTTCTCTAAATACTTACAGAATGATAGTCCAGTTGTCCAACTTTTGAAACTGGGCTTTTCCTCATGTAGCAGTTGTCAGAAAAAAATAAGTCGTCTGAATTATACTATTGTAGAACAGAAACTGATTTCACATTAGCAATGCTAGATTCAGCATTTCCAACCAAAAGAAAAAGAAAGGGAAAGAAATAGCCCTAAAACAGCTTTTATCAGTGTGTCATGTCTAGACTGAAATCCCTGTAGCATCCTTGAATAATTACTCTTCCTTCCAGATACAAGGATGATTAAAGCTTGATTCTTGCCTTCAAGAAGAGCAGAGTGCACTATCTATTAATGCAGGGAGATAATAAGTATATAAATATGAGAGATGATAGATAACTTGCTTAAAGAGAGTATATACGAGTATAATAAAATACGGTAAGCTAGAATAGAAGAGGAAAACAAAAGGTCAAGTTATGGAGCTTTACAGAAAAGTTGGCAATTTGGTTCATCTTTTAAGACTATTTCATTGCTTTATGATTTTACCTCTTTCCAGATAAAACTTATGTGTGCATGAGTGTACACACACACACACACGTACACACACAAACACACACCAAGACACACATATGGTTAATATGTGTGTAATGGAGACAGGACTGAAAAAAGTCAGATTAGATAAACACCTTCAAGGGATGTTTTGAGTACTGAAATTTGGTCCTATACTGTTCAGTTGCCTCAGAAACTAGTACTGCCAGAAGGAAGAATATTATTTTCAGTTCAGTTCAGTTCAGTTGCTCAGTCGTGTCTGACTCTTTGTGACTCCATGAATTGCAGCACACCAGCCATCCCTGTCCATCACCAACTCCTGGAATTCACTAAAACTCACGTCCATTGCGTCGGTGATGCCATCCAGCCATCTCATTCTCTGTCATCCCCTTCTCCTCCTGCTCCCAATTCCTCCCAGCAACAGAATCTTTTCCAGTGAGCCAACTCTTCACATGTGGTGGCCAAAGTACTGGAGTTTCAGCTTTAGCATCATTCCTTCCAAAGAACACCCAGGGATGATCTCCTTTAGAATGGACTGGTTGGATCTCCTTGCAGTTCAAGCGACTTTCAAGAGTCTTTTCCAACACCACAGCTCAAAAGCATCAATTCTTCGGTGCTCACCTTTCTTCATAGTCCAACTCTCATATCCATACATGACTACTGGAAAAACCATAGCCTTGACTAGATGGACCTTTATTGGCAAAGTAATGTCTCTGCTTTTGAATATGCTATCTAGGTTGGTCATAACTTTCCTTCCAATAAGTAAACATCTTTTAATTTCATGGCTGCAGTCACCATCTGCAGTGATTTTGGAGCCCCCCAAAAATAAAGTCTGACACTGTTTCCACTGTTTCCCCATCTATTTCCCATGAAGTGATGGGACCAGATGCCATGATCTTCATTTTCTGAATGTTGAGCTTAAAGCCAAGTTTTTCACTCTCCTCTTTCACTTTCATCAAGAGGCTTTTTAGTTCCTCTTCACTTTCTGCCATAAGGGTGATGTCATCTGCATATCTGGGGTTTTTGATATTTCTTCCGGCAATCTTGATTCCAACTTATGCTTCTTCCAGCCCAGTGTTTCTCATGATGTACTCTGCATATAAGTTAAATAAACAGGGTGGCAATGTGCAACCTTGGCGTACTCCTTTTCCTATTTGGAACCAGTCTTACATTTATTATAAACTTAAATCCACATGTTAATTAAGTTGTAAGGGCTTAATAAATAATGACAAGTAGTTATAGTCAGGGCTTCAATGTTTAAAAGTATATGTTTACCTATTCTTCTCTAAATGATCACAGGTGTGGAGAATTAACCAGGGAAACAGCTTTTTAAACCAAAATAGGTTAAATGGCAAAATAGCTAGAGGAATAATTTGCTTTCAATTTTTTTCTTTATGAAATTCGTTAGATAGTAATGAGGTCACTTTATTTATGACAATTATATGTTTCAAATATTAAAGGTGCACAGATGAATCAATAAACATATCTTCTGGACCAACACAGATATACTGGTGGAAAATGTGGAAATGTTCCAGTTGATCCAAGGGCTGGGAGTGTGCAGAAATGAGAAGGTTACACTGTAATCAAGATCTTCTGTGGTTGTGGGATGACTTCAGGTACTTGGTTTTCAATCACCCACACAGAAAAAAAAATTCAGTTTAGCAGGATAATCTATTAAAACTGGAAAGTCCTTTAATAACACAGGTCATAGATATGTAACATAACTTTCCGCTCATGAAGTGAAAAGCCAAAGTGAAACTGCACAGTTGGTATCAATGTAGAAAATCACCAATGCACTGTTGTGCCTATTGCTGATGCTTATGGATTACGTAGTTTGGGGGATTTTCCAAATGAAAATTTTGTGGATATTGGTAGCTTTCACCTCTTTAATCCTAAATACAATTACATGTTTTTCTTTTTGCTTTTTCATGATCATTAAGTAGTGATAGAAGATTGTTTCAAAGTCTATAATGATTATGTTTTATTTTCTTTTTCTCATATACCCTATAATTAATTTCAGGACAATTTGGACCAGTTTACTAGTTTACAATTTCCAAATTATTATCCATATTTGTTTAATCTCATTGTCTGCTGATGAGTGGGGCTGTTTTCCCTTCCTGTTAGTTGTTTGTCCTGGGGCAGCCCAGTTCTGGGTCTACAGGCTCTATGGTAGTGCTCCTGGAGATCTCCAAGAGAGGACTTATGCCACATGTGCCTCTCAGGACTACTACTGCCAATGCCCCTTTCCCTATGGCAGGCCACTGATGACCCACATCTCCACAGGAGACCCTCAAACACTAACAGGCACGTTTGGCTCAGTCTATCACAAGAATAGATTTGAAAGTTTTTCTTCTTTCCCCATGTTCCTCTCATGGTCCCACTGCTTGATGCTGTGCTTCTCTCTGGGGAAAGCTTTTGGCTGATTCACTCTTTTAAACATTGTGCAGTCAGAATCATGGTTCTTTCCTGGGGCTCCCACCTGTCCTGGCACCAGCCAAAGGACAGGGAAGACTGACATGCTACAGTTCATGGGGTTGCAGAGAGTCAGACAAGATTTAGTGACTTAACAACGACAATCTTATTTCAGCTCTCCTAATAACTGACAGTGTAATTGTGGACAGGTTATCTATCCTATATAGCCGAGATTCTCAATGACAGCACTATTGCCATTTTCAACCAAGTAATACTTTATTGTTCATATTCAGGGTTGTTGGAGGACGTGTATCGTGTGTATTGAAGGATGCTTAGCAGGACTTCAGGCTTCTTTTCTATTGTTTCCAGTAGTAACCTCTCAGTCATAGCAATCAAAAATACCCTAAATATCATAAAATATTTTCTGGGGGACAAAAGCACAATGTTTGTAAGCCACTGATATAGACCCTCTTAAAATCCAGTGTCTTCACCAATACTATGCATATTTGAAGCTTATTAAATGAAAATATGTAGTCGCTGATTGTCAGTAAAAGTTAGCTATTCTCATTGTTTTTATTTTGTTACATTTTAATACATAGATTTGTTTTTCTTTTTGAAATATGTGTCTATAAATTATAGAGGTATGTTTCACAAAGGAATATTTTATTATCTATAAATTATACTTACATGTTTCCTGTGCCTGCTAGAAAAATAAATTATGAATAAAGTTGTGACTATATTACATTTTTATGGGAAATGGAAGAAGAAGACATGCCTTACTCAAGTGAGTAGGTACAACTCTGTGCTTTTGAGAAGACAGAGATGGCAAAGACCCAAGAGGAAGCAATAATTATTTTTGTGAAATTTGAAAACCCTGAATATTACTATTAAACAAGGATATGCTAATTGGGTGAATGGAAATACGTAGTAAATGTATATGTGCACTGAATAGATACTTTTGGAAGTAACAATATAGATGTTGGAGCTCGAAAAGTTTTGCCAAGTAGAGAGAAGCTGCTATATATATTTTTAATATAAGCAATATTGCACATCATTTTTGTTTTTTCATCATAGCTAAAGTGAAGGTCACTATGACCTACCATCAAAAAACAGAACACCAAACTGAGATAAAAGAAGCCATGTTTTAATCAATTCTCAATTATTATTGAAAGGGATCATTTTAGTTCAGTTCAGTTGCTCAGTCATGTCCGACTCTGCGACCCCATGAATCCCAGCACGCCAGGCCTCCCTGTCTATCACCAACTCCTGGAGTTCACTCAGACTCACGTCCACTGAGTCAGTGGTGCCATCCAGCCACCTCATCCTCGGTCATCCCCTTTTCCTCCTACCCCCAATTCCTCCCAGCATCAGAGTCTTTTCCAATGAGTCAGCTCTTCTCATGAGGTGGCCAAAGTACTGGAGTTTCAGCTTTAGCATTATTCCTTCCAAAGAACNGTGATGCCATCCAGCCATCTCATCCTCGGTCGTCCCCTTTTCCTCCTGCCCCCAATCCCTCCCAGCATCAGAGTCTTTTCCAATGAGTCAACTCTTCTCATGAGGTGGCCAAAGTACTGGAGTTTCAGCTTTAGCATTATTCCTTCCAAAGAACATTTAGGACTGATCTCCTTCAGAATGGACTGGTTGGATCTCCTTGCAGTTCAAGGGACTCTCAAGAGTCTTCTCCAACATTACATCTCAAAAGCATCAATTCTTTGGCCCTCAGTCTTCTTCACAGTCCAACTCTCACATCCATACATGACCACAGGAAAAACCATAGCCTTGACTAGACGGACCTCAGTCGACAAAGTAATGTCTCTGCTTTTGAATATACTATCTAGGTGGTCATAACTTTTCTTCCAAGGAGTAAGCGTCTCTTAATTTCAAGGCTGCAATCACCACATACAGTGATTTTGGAGCCCCCTAAAATAAAGTCTGACACTGTTTCCACTGTTTCCCCATCTATTTCCCATGAAGTGCTGGGACCGGATGCCATGATCTTCATTTTCTGAATGTTGAGCTTTAAGGCAACTTTTTCACTTTCCACTTTCACTTTCATCAAGAGGCTTTTTAGCTCCTCTTCACTTTCTGCCATAAGGGTGGTGTCATCTGCATATCTGAGGTTATTGATATTTTTCCCAGCAATCTTGATTCCAACTTGTGTTTCTTCCAGGCCAGCGTTTCTCATGATGTACTCTGCATATAAGTTAAATAAGCAGGGTGACAAAAGCCTTGATGTACTCCTTTTTCTATTTGGAACCAGTCTGTTGTCCAGTTCTAACTGTTGCTTCCTGACCTGCATATAGATTTCTCAAGAGGCAGTCAGGTGGTTTGGTATTCCCATCTCTTTCAGAATTTTCCACAGTTTATTGTGATCCACATAGTCAAAGGTTTTGGCATAGTCAATAAAGCAGAAATAGATGTATTCCTGGAACTCTCTTGCTTTTTCCATGATCCAGCGGATGTTGGCAATTTGATCTCTGGTTCCTCTGCCTTTATCTGAAAGGGATAACTATATGTAATATGGCTGGGAAATGAGCAGCATACCATAGACTGAGTACCTTAGGGGGAGAAATATTTCTCACAGTTCTAAGGGTTGGGATCAGGGTACCAGTGTGATTGAGTTCTAATGCAAATGTTGAAAGGGGTGAGGATATAAAATAAACAACTAGAAAAGTGTGTGCAAAGCTACATATGATAATGTTTATTAATCTTGCATGTTTCAAATAAAAAAAAAGAATAAATCACAGCAATTGTACAGTTAGTCTATATTATTAGAAGTCATGCTCACTTTTCTTTTTGGGAGGTTAGTGGTAACTACAAGATAGGAGAATGGGTTGCAGGGAGGGGGCCTCTGGGATGCTGGAACATTCTTTTTCTGGAATAATCTGAAAACAGATTAAATATTACTAGATTCTTCTAAATGTACTCCTATGTCATATCTTTTACCCATAACAATTTCCAGATGAGATATAGAATATCACATTTCCAAAAGCATATCTAAAAGCATATTTCTAAAAGATTCCATTGTAACGCTTGTTACCCAGCATATATTCTTTTCTTCTTAGTTAGAATTAAAATATATATTCTATACTGTCCTCTTTAAAATTATCTTGATGAAAATTTAAATGTGCCAACTCCTCATTTTCTTACCTTCTCTGACAGAACTGAATATTCTAAAATAATACATCAAAGTAACGTTAGATCCAGACTGGTCTAAGAGTCATTCATGTCCTGTCAATATCTCTCAAACTCAGTACACTTTACTCAGTATGTTCTAACTATATTGGGTGATTTGTTGATCCTAAAACACACCAAGGTTTTCCTGTATCAGTGCCTTATATAAATCAGTTTTATTTGTCTCAGACATTCTTCCAGCAATACTTCACCTGGTTAAAATACTCTGTAAGTGACAGCTGAAAGGTCACCCAGTTAGAGAAGAAATTTATGGTCTCACCATATGTCTCATCCTGCCCCTCATATTAGTCTTTACTCTGTCATAGCATATAATTCATTTCCTTATAACATGATCACAGTCTAAATTTACTTTGCTACTCATTTGATTATTATGTTCTCATTTTCTCTCTTAAATGAAGTTCCAAGAAACCAGAAACCCTGTTTACTTTATTCAGAAGGGCTCAGAACTATTTTCTCAGAAACCAAATACCAATAATCATTTTAACAAATTACTTGACGTTATATTGTATAAAAACTAAAAACCAGTAATATAAATCAAACAAAGATGTTATATAATTTTAGAAGCAATAATAATTGAAAATTACTTGACTCTATGACCATTCCCTATAAAGGAAAGGATATTATAGGTTGATTACCTGAAACATCTCATGTTAAAAAAAGGAACCACATATCTAAGCAGGTTAAAAAACTTAGCCAATGTCTAATATTTAACAATAATAATTCATAAATTACTTTTTCTATAAATTTATTTTTAATGTAACAGTACTTGGATTACAAAATACTTATCAGTATTATATATCCTATTGTACTTTTTATTGAATTAACCAAGAGATGATTAGGTAAAATATAATGATTCCATCCACTTAGAAATCCTGCAAGGGAGTATGAGAAGCTTTTGGAAAATAAATCATTTGATGAATGTATAACAAGTAGAAAAATGAATTGTAAGTAAGAATTCATTATAGAAATACATTTATTTCCAGGTTAGTAGAATGACAGGATACACAGAAAATTATGCTTTGTCATTGCTGTGAACATATCTTATATTCAATGTAAAAAGTAAAAATTTAAGGTACCAGTCATTTCTCAAATAATATAAAAATATTACTTCTATATCACCAAGAAAATACATTTTTATGCTTATACATTCATTTTTATAAATATTTCTGGGTATATTTTTCTTACATGTTTTTAACACTTTTTTCAAGATACTGTTAAAAACCAAAATCCCACTTTAGCAAGGAACTTCTGCCTCCCAAAATGATTTTGTACATTTCCATGATCAAATCTCCTCTGAAGGAAAGCTAATTATAGGTTTCAGTATGCACCTGGGTGAAAATTAACTTTTAAGCAGCCTTTAAAATAAATGGTTGTTAATTATTATCATTATGCAAAAGCTGCATAAATGCCTTTAATTGTACTTATAAAGTAACATTTGTTATAATCACCTCTAATATCCAGGAGAAACTACAATGTTTTTTTTTTATTATTAAAATAAAAATAGAAGTAATCCTCATTATTGATTTTCAGGTCATTTTATTAGCACAGGTATTATGATTGAAATACATCAACTGCTAAAATTTAACACATATTGATGGTTACTCAAAATTGACCTTAAATTTTCCAGAAAATAAGTTTAATTATAGAAGGAGATTGAAAGTCAGTATGCACGATATTCAACTATAATGTTGAATTTTGTAATTTGATTACCCTTCAATATTAAGCATAATATTTTTCAAAGAGAAGTAAATTTGAGGATGCACATTTGAAAAATAAGACTATATTTCATCTATTTAAAAAGATTTTATGCTTCCATTTTGTACTGTGTCTTTTAAGAAATGATATTGCTAAAAATTATTGTGTCTGTCTGTGTATGAGTTAGAGAATAATGTTTCCACAACATTTTGGTAAAAGACAAAATGTGCTAAGGGTCTATTTTTAAACTTAGAAATTTTAAAAACATTAAAACAAATTAAAAATATCTTTAAAGTAGCAGCTTGAGGTAGAAATGATGAAAGAGTGATCAAGAGAGGCAAAAGGTCATGATAATATGAAGTACTGTAGCAGCTGATTCAACTTTAGTTCTTTTGTATTTCTTTTGATTTATCTCCCTCTTCAGCTACTTTTCATAAGAAATGTGTAAAAGATGAAGATGTGGTATTTTAAAAACACTTTCAATGTTTTTACATTTGGGTTGAAAAAGTATTATTCCAGTCAATTATTTAAAAATTAGCTATCAATGACTAAATTTAACTGTGATGCTTCGTTTTAATATTGTATGTAATTACAAATCTAGCATCTGTCAGAAAATTCTAACTTTAATTCATTAAATCTTGAATACCTATATTATAAAACTTCAGTGAAAAATATTAGCTACCATTCAAATACTTCAAATTGAAGACAGAAGCTATAGCTTGTAGGCATTTAATTGTTACATAAAATGATTTGGTGATAGAGGCTAAGATCTGTGAATTGTGATTCTGCTTACTGCTGTTTAAAAATATTTCCAGCATTTGCTTGGAATAGGGCCTTTATTAGCAGAGACGTAATAATTCCTACATTGACTTTTTTAGCATTCCTTTTTCTTTTAATTTTATTTTTTACATTTAAGCCATACTGCGTGGCATGTGTTATCTTGATTTCCTGACCAGGAATCAAATCCATACACCCTGAGGTGGAATTGTGGATTCGTATCTTACTGGTCTGCCAGAGAAATCCCTAGTAAATTCTACTTTAAGAGAGGCAGGTTTATTTGAAAAACTCACTCCCCCATGTGTCCAATCTACTTTGGCTTGTTTTATCCTCCTGAAGATCCCTTAAATTGATTCACATAGATTTGTGTTAATAGAAGAGAGTTACTAAACACCAACTAAATGAGCGAATAACTCCATTTATGAAAATATTATTGGATATTAACCATTAGTTCATAGATCTATCTCAGAAGAAAGACTCATGGTATATTTGTATATATCAAACAGTAATGGTATATTTTAAGTTTTTAAACTTTTTTAATTTTATTATTAATGGTATGTTCCACAAAAATGATAGAAATGGAGAGCAAGTGCATTCTAATCTAAAATAATGGAGAAATGGCCTGAGAGAAAACTTCTCAAGTGAAACAGGACATTTAGTATAATCACAGTAGATAATTTTTAACAGGAATATACAGGTTGAGGTAGGAGCCATGCCTATGTATCCATGTAGACCAAGGAATAAAACAAAATTGTCTCTACCAGTTCAGTTCAGTGGCTCAGCTGTGTCTGACTATTTGTGACTCCATGGACTTCTGCATGCCAGGCTTCTCTGTCCATCACCAATTCCTGGAGCTTACTCAAACTCATGTCCACTGAGTCGGTGATGCCATTCAACCATCTCATCCTCTGTTGTCCCCTTTTCCTCCTGCCTTTAATCTTTCCGAGCACGAGGATCTTTTCAAATGAGTCAGTTCTTCCTATCAGGTGGCCAAAGCACTGGAGTTGTCTTCATATATGCTTTCACTCAACTTAAATTAATTCTACTAACAATGTACTTTATCCTCATGATTTATATCAGGGCTTCCCTGGTGGTTCATATGGTAAAGAATCTGCTTGCAATGCAGAAGACGTGAGTTATATCCCTGGGTCAGGTAGATCACTTGGAGAAGGGGATAGCTACCTGCTCCAGCATACTTGCTTGGCCATCCCATTGACAGAGGAGCCTAGCGAGCTACAGTCTGTGGATCACAGAACAAACAAGATTCTGTGATCTGACTAGATGGACCTTTGTTGGCAAAGTAATGTCTCTGCTTTTTAATATTTTATTTAGGTCATTCATAGCTTTTCTTCCCAGGAGCAAGCATCTTTTAATTTCATGGCTGTAGTCACCATCTTCAGTGATTTTGGAATCCCTCAAAATAAAATCTGTCACTGTTTCCATTGTTTCCCCATCTATCTGCCATGAAGTGATGGCACCTGATGCCATAGCCTTCATTTTGTGAAGTTTTGTTTTATGCCAGCTTTTTCACTATGCTTTTTCATGCTCATCAAGAAGCTCTGTAGTTTCTCTTCACTTTCTGCCATAACTGTGGTGTTATCTCCATATCTGAGGTTATTGATATTTCTCCCAGCAATCATGATTCCAGCTTGTCCTTCATCCACCCTAGCATTTCCCATGCTGTACTCTGCCTATAAGTTAAATAAGAAAGGTGACAATGTACAGCCTTAATGTACTCGTACTTCTTTCCCAATTTGAAACCAGTTCATTGTTGCAAGTCTGGTTCTAACAGTTGCTACTTGACCTGCATGCAGATTTCTCATGTGGTCTAGTATTCCTATTTCTTTAAGACTTTTCCACAGTGTTGTGATCCACACAGTCAAAGGCTTTAGTGTAGTAAATGAAGGAGAAGTAGATTTTTTTTTTTTCCTGGAATTCTCTTGTTTTTTCTATGACCCAATGGATGTTGGCAATTTGATCCCTGGTTCCTCTGCCTATTCTAAATTAGTGATTAGTGTGCTATGCCTAAAGAGTCAGACTGGACTAAGTGACTAACACTGTCCTGTTAAGAGGCCATATAGGAACTCTGTTTCCTAGTTGATATGGCTGATGATAGCATCTAAATTGTTCCTTTCTCAAACTGTGCAACTTATTTTTAACCAATCCCATATTCTTCGATGGTGACATTATGTGTTCAGTTCAGCTGAACCGCTCAGTTGTGTCCAACTATTTGTGATCCCATGAACCACAGCATGCCAGACCTCCCTGTCCATTACCAACTCTCGGAGTTTACCCAAACTCATGTCCATTGAGTCGGTGATACCATCCAACCATCTCATCCTCTGTCATCCACTTTTCCTCCTGCCCTCAATCTTTCCCAGCATTAGGGTCTTTTAAAATGAGTCAGCTCTTTGCATCAGGTGGCCAAAGTACTGGAGTTTCAGTTTCAACATCAGTCTTTCCAATGAACACCCAGGACTCATCTCCTTTAGAATGGACTGCTTTGACCTCCTTGCAGTCTAAGGGACTCTCAGGAGTCTTCTTCAACATACATAATACTTTATTTAAAGTAGAGATGAGGCCTATTTGTCTTTCTCTGTTTAAAGCATAGAATTTTTCACTTGCTAATATCTTCATAATCTTTACATTGACATAAAAATCACAATTATTGAAAATATACACACAAGAATTTTAGAATTTGAGAATGTAGTTGCATTTATAAGATGAAAGTATTCATATATTTGGAAATACAGCAGCATATCCGGAGTAGAGTATTATTGCAAATAAGTGTGATTTCATGCTGTTTTGCTGAATAAATATTAGTGAATTAAAATATGCTGTTATATTCTTTTGAAATATTTTAATAAGGTGCACTTGGGAGTGGTAAAGCTTTTGAATAGAGGATTTTGTTATTTCTTGAATAGTTGGTCACATATCTTAATAAGAAACACCTACAAAATGCATTTAGACCTATCTTTACCAAGAATATTTTGTCAAATATCTAAATATCTAAGAGCTTTAATAATGATATTTTGATATATGTATGTCTACCTATCCATCTATTTAGATACATTTATATCCAATAACTGGAAAGACTCTAGAAATTAACCAGTGTAAAAAGACCCAATTTAAATATGAATAAAATTTTCCTTTAAACTTTTAACTAATATGTATTCAATTTTTGAAATATAATTCATCTCTTTGTCAAAGTATATTTACATATTTACATACATAATCTTACACTTACTACATGGATTTGAGAAGACATAGAAATTTAAAAACATGAAAATAAAGGAAAATATCTTTCTACTCTTAATCTCAACATTCTAATGCACACTTTCCTCATCATCACATATTTTCCATTTGAAATATATCTATTTCTATATTCACATAAACATGATCTATATGTAAATATAAATACATATATATCAGTATAGTATATTCAAATGTTTAATGAGTAATGTCTAGAAAATATTTTAAATGTTGTATTTCTGAAATGATATACAGTGTTTGTTATGAATAACCAAGATGCATGGCTAATTACAAATATTTAACTTTTAATATAGGTAAAATTTAACTACTGACATAATAGTTTCAAGACATCTGAAATTTCTCAATAACATATTGAATAGAAAGAAAAAAATCACTCCCAAAATAATATGTAAAATTCAAGTGTTTGAAATATTTCAATATTCATTTTATAGAATTCAAATATTTTAAATTGTCTTAAGCCAATAGTATTATGAAAGATTTAATGAAGCAAGAACATCTCATTCAAGTATCAGTCCCTTGCAAACATACTGGATGCTATTTAAATTAGCCATATCTATAATTTCAATTTTTCATTTTCCTCAAGTTTGTTACTCTAAATTCAGCTAAATTTTGCTCTTATGTATTTTTACTCAAGCAAAAATACTATTCTTTCTGAATTTATGGAACATAATAGACAAATATCTTTTGTCAAATTTCGTTTAGTGAGTTATTATACTGCCTTTCTATACATGAGATAAGATCATTTATTTTTCTTACAGTATGAATGGAATCATTGCTGATTTCCTATGCATATAAGGATTGAATTTCTTCAGATAAATTTTATGTTTCTTTTGTGCCCACAGAGACATCTGGATACTCATCAGAAGTGTAAAAATCCCAACTAGAAGAAAAAAATAAATAATTATTGTTTCTTTTTTATTTTTATTATGGACATAACAAGTTATGCTTGAAAAAATATAGTTCTTAAAATATTTCCCAAGTGTCATATAGTTCTCTATCAATTTTTCCTTATTTATATTACCTAGAATCATATACATCCTATCAAATTGCATGGTTGAATAAACATAAAAATATAGAAATTGAAATAATTCTATATTTTTTACACCCCACTGCCACATAACATTTCCAAAGAAGAAATTCTTAAAATCCATTTGAATTTTTCAATAATAGTTTTTCATATGTATATAAAACACTTCTTCTACACACATATATACATATAAGACAAATCACATAAATTCTAATCCACATTTTTGTACAGTGTGACAAGAATGAATGAAATGGAAATAATATATATCCCTTTTAATAAAATGAGTTTATTACAATTTAACTTCATTGTGTTTTAAAATTACCAGCATTCAAGATGACACATTCATGCCCCCAGCCTTCACTTCACAGACGATGTGAACACTTGAAGACACAGTATGTACAAGTCTGTGTGTATACATGAGAGAGTTTAAAGTGAAGTGTGTTATTACCACTTCTTTTTAACAAAACATTGTTGCTTAATAAATATATTTGGACTACCTTTTCTAGTTTGGATTAACCACAGTTGGGCCTCCCTGGTGGGTCAGTCAGTAAGGAATCCACCTACAATGTGGGAGACCTAGGTTGGGGTGATCCCTTGGAGGAGGAAATGACAACCCACTCCAGTATGCGTGAGAATCCTATGGACGGAGGAGCCTGGAGGGCTACAGTCCATAGGGTTGCAAAAGAATTGCACACACTGAGTGACTAAGCACAAGCACGCAACCACAATTATACAGACATGCATAGTAAACAATGTTTCAATATAATTTTATACTGATAAAAATCCAAAATAAAAATAAAGGCAAAAAAAAATCCCATTGCAAACATGCCTAATTTCAGTACTACAGCAATTTGTTCTCAGAAACCACTTCTCCTAAAGGTGTATCTACTTCAATCATTAGTAAACCTAGGTCTTACCTGGCAATGTTTGAGTCATGATTGTGAAACTAATCCATGATCCAATCTGTTAGATTAAAACATAAATTGACAAACATTAATAGTCAATCTAGAAATTTGTTCACTTGTGAACAATTAAATAGGCATTGATTAGGTATTTTAAAAGCTTAAAACATTGGAAAATTTTAAGTAGAAATATATTTCCCAAAGTTATAATTTCATTGTTAAGTATGACAGTGATTTAAAAACTCATAAAACAGTATCATTTTCCTAAGAAAATGAAAGATATTATTCCAAAATTTTTAATAAAATCCAGAGGCTTCTTAAGCCATTTAATGTGCTGCTTATAAAATTTTCTTTAAATATAGATAGATATATCCACAAATACTATTTATTCTGCAGGAAAAATTGTGAGTGAAATATTCTAATTTCCTATGCCTATAACTTCAATTGAAATCTGTATCATAATCTATATTTCTGTCTATGCCTGTATCTACAGACTAAACCTAAATATATATCATGCATGATCTATAATACATGTAAGTACGTAAACATATGTAGTTAATATATTATCAAATAAAGTTCAGTTATACACATGCATATATAACATACCTCATAGGTGTAGTTAGGACATGAAACCAGGAAAAACATCCATGTAAAGGGGTTATAATTTGGGCTTGGAAAACAGGCATTATTTCCTTTTAAAAAGTAGAGTACAATGTCAGTAATGTTTCATATTTCAAATACAGTCATTTATTTATTATATAGTTGTGAATTCCCTATAACTGTATATCATATGAAATCTCATCATATATTTATAGAAACTTTTTTACAAATTATTCAAAGGAGACCCTAGTTTCAAATGTCATAAACTTTTGACTCAAAAAAATCCTTATCATTTTCTGACCATGTCTACTACTATGTTGCAGTAAAATTACAGGATGTCACCACAATAATCAATAAATTAAGTTTTAAAATTAAGCAATATATAAATATTATTTTGTTTATCATAATAGTTCAGCAGTATTGCCTACTGAGATTCACATTATATTTTAATACTGCTAACGTGTTTTAACAATTGCTTGCTTCTTCTTATTTTCCTTTAGTGTCAAAGAATATACTTTTGGTTGAGATTATTAAATACCTCAAAACTCTCTGTTAAATTAGTAATGATCCAGAGGGAATTTCATAAGTGTGTCATTTGTATCAGAAAAGTATGAAAATCTCTCATAAGAGGATTACAGTGTATATCAGAATAGTTAATATTCACAAAGTGAAAGTGAAGTCACTCAGTCATGTCTGACCCTTTGCGACCCCATGGATAGTAGCCTGCACCAGGCTCCTCCATCCACGGGATTTTCTAGGCAAGAGTACTGGAGCGGGTTGCTATTTCCTTCTCCATGGAATCTTCCCAACCCAGGGATCGAACCCAGGACTCCTGCATTGTAGACAGATGCTTTACAATCTGAGCCACCAAGGAAGTCTCATATTCAGAAGTACCACACACAAATTATTTCTGCTCAGTAATCAGGATTGTTATTTACAACTCTCATTATACTTAGCATATTGTCCTTTATTTCAGGTACTTTTTGCCTTTCAAATTTTTCAAGAAATATTTTGTATAATAAATTCATAATGATATTGATTTGAACTTTGAGCTGTGACATTTGTAAAAGTAAATGTGAATTATAAAATTACTGTATATTCATAGCAAGACTTAATTAGATAACAGATCAACTAATCTCTTTTACTTAAATTCTAAAGTCTTAATGAAATGTCAATATGCTGTTTTCAAAACTGTAAGTATTGTTGAACTATCAAAGTGAAAAATATATTAGGCAATGTGCAAATTTCATGCACTGCTTATTTCAAGATTAGGATAAATATATATGCCATTTAGTAGAACAGATTATCTTGGTAACATTTATGTAAACACCTTTGTGTAACATTCATGTATTTATCAAATGAAAGATGATTGAGGAATATATCCATGTTAACTGACTTTCAGAAGTAGAATGTGAACACAAAGTAATTTGGGTTAAAGCCAGTTTATGTCTGTTCAATCCCTGGAGGTAGTGGAATGATCAGGGTCCACAAATACACATTTCTTCCAGATGTGGTTTTTAGATTAGATAACCAATGTGTCTTATGACACACAAAAAATATGTATACAGGTATTTTCTTCAGTGTGTTAGCTGCTATTATTGTAATAATATGTAAGTTTAGATATTAGTACCATCCTAAAGATCAGTCCTGGGTGTTCATTGGAGGGACTGATGTTGAAGCTCAAACTCTAATAATTTGGCCACCTGATGTGAAGAGCTGAATCATTTGAAAAGACCCTGATGCTGGGAAAGATTGAGGGCAGGAGGAGAAGGGTACAACAGAAGATGAGATGGTTGGATGGCATCACCGACACAATGGACATGGGTTTGGGTGGACTCCAGGTGTTGGTGATGGACAGGGAGGCCGGTCATGCTGTGGTTCATGGGGTTGCAAAGAGTCGGACATGACTGAGCGACTGAACTGAACTGAACTGAATCCAATACTTACACTCCTATGAAATGTTTCTCGGTATATAGTTTCTATTTATAATTAATTTTTATTATAGTAAAAGTCTAAAGTTATTTTTACATTACAATTCTGCAGCTACCCAGATTCTTCTCTAGGTATAAAGAGTTTATTCCACAGCTTCAGGATTTACTGCTGGCAGAAAGCCTTTAACTGTCAGCATCACCTGTGAAGATAACCTGGCTGAAGGGAACAAACTCATGTAAGGTCACATTCACTTTTTGGTTTACCCTTATTCATTATGGGATCAATGTGGAAAATTGATGACTTAATTCAGAACAACATTGATTGTTCAGCCCAGCTTTAGAAGGCCCCTAGGTTCATCTGATACTCTCAATGAAACTCTGTTACTCTCGATTTCCTACCCAGACATGATTTCTTTCTTTCCATCTATCAAATCACCTAATACAACTCCTGAATGCAAATCTCTGTTTCAGTGACTGTATCACAGAAAACTGAATCCATGGTATTTGCCACAAGGAATGGCCCCCAAAGCAGATACTGGAACGGCATTTAAGAGTTGAATGACCTACTGACCAGCCTGCGCTGAGTGCCCCATTGTTGATGGCAGGGGCCAAACGAAGAACTGCTGTTACAAGGTAGACTTGCAAACATAAAGCCTTTTATCCTGGTTTACTGGTATTTTATGTTGTTGAAAAGGATTGCTTTATTTGGTCCAATAGAATTTAGTGGTGACATTATCAATGTTCTTGGTGAAGATAGCTAAAACTGAAATGGATAAAAGCCATTAAAAGCCAACTATAAAAACTGGAAGACCTCCTTGGTAGTATAATGGATTGGCCAAAAAGTTTATTTAGATTTTCCATAACATGTTATGGAAAACAGAAATTAACTTTTTGGCCAACCCAATATGAAGAAGCTTTAATCTACAATGAGAGAAACGAAGAGTAAGTGAAGACCAGCCCTGGAACTTAATTGCAAGAGTAATCAAGCAGCAAAGAACACACAACTCTAATCCAAACCAGGTCTGTTAAGCTAAATTGTCATTCATAGAATATTAGGCTGTACAGATTTTCATGAACTGCCTGAGCTTGTAGAAGTAGCCTGCTCTTCCCTGTTCAAAATTAGCACATTCCCTTAGGGGAACTAGTGATGCAATCTATAATGCATCTGACTACAAATCAGAAAAATTAACATACTCCCTTCCTTAAAATTAATACAGAGACTATTAAATTGCAGTAAAATCCCTATCTTTCTCATACCCTCTCTTAACCTGTATGCTATAGCTAGTGTGACAGTACTAAATGACCTACTACAGGTTATTGTGACCAAATAAGAGAAGTAAAATGTTATTCCCCAAGGGAGTTACAGAACCCAGCCAGCGTGAACTAGCACATTATAGGAGAATATAGCTTTAATTGGATTCTGTTGATGCTGGATAACAGAGAAAGTGAAGTTGCTCAGTCGTGTCCAACTCTTTGAGACCCCATGGACTGTAGCCTACCAGACTAATCCATCCATGGGTTTCCAGGCAAGAATACTGAAGTGGGTTGCCATTTCCTTCTCCAAGAGATAAAAATAGAACCTGGGTCTCCTGCATTGTATGAGGCAAGATATAAAAATGGATAAAGGGTTTCTGTTATTGGAACACTCTTATGGGATATAGGAATTCAGTTCAGTCACTCAGTTGTGTCCGTCTCTTTGCGACCCCACAAACTGCAGCACGTCAGACTTCCCTGTCCATCACCAGCTCCTAGAGCCTACTCATGTCCATTGAGTTGGTGATGCCATGCAACCATCTCATCCTCTGTCTTCCCCTTCTCCTCCCACCATCAATCTTTCCCAGCATTAGGGTCTTTTCAGATGAGTCAGTTCTTCATATCAGGTGTCCAAAGGACTGGAGTTTCAGCTTCTGCATCAGTCCTTGCAATGAATATTTAGGATTGATTTCCTTTAGGATGGACTGGTTGAATCTCCTTCCCATGCAAGGCACTCTCAAGAGTCTTAACCAACACCACAGTTCAAAAGCATCTATTCTTCAGTGCTCATTTTTCTTTATAGTCCAACTCTCCCATCCATACATGACTACTGGAAAAAACATAGATTTGACTAGATAAACCTTTGTTGGTGAAGTAATGTCTCTGCTTTTTAATATGCTGTTTAGTTGGTCATAGCTTTTCTTCCAAGGAGTTAATCTTCTGCTAAGCTAGTAAAAACACATTAACATACACCTGAAAGCATGAACAAAGCAACAGTCCTCAGTAAATGAGGGGAAAAAAAGTGTTGTGATTTCACTTGCAAACAGAAAAAGGTGTTAAATTGCTTAGAAAAGTGGAAGTCTTTGGGTAGATAATCTAAATAAGGCCAAAAGGGAAGTTCCCTTTCCATGGAAGGAAAAAAGAAGTCCATTTTTCATATTTCCATAATATCCCCCATGTTTCGTTGGAAAACCTAGAGGACACACCATTTCCCAAGGTCTAAGAAAGGTGTTAGTGCAAGGGCATCATCATTACTAAGATCAAGGTCAGCTCTCTGACATCCCAGACTGAATATAAGTTATGTCATCTTAGAATGGGGTGATTTGTAGTAACTGGGTTTAAAGGATTTTTCCCTCTATCCCAAATCAAATTCATTTCTATTTGTGGCACTTCTTATAAGCCAGAATTAATGGGAAGTTCAGAAGTTACTTGATCCACAGAAAAAAGGCAGGTTATAAGAACACAGTGTTCTGAAAGGTTAGAATTGATGGATACCCCAAAATGATTTTCTATATTTAGACAAAATAAATTTGAGATGAATAATCCAGAGACATGGGGAAGCTAGTTGGATACAAAATTCCCTATTTCTTTCCCAGGTTTTAGACTTAAACGAGTTGTAAGACACTAAAGTCATTGAGGAAATAACAGTCTGGGACCCCAGGAGAAAGGCTCCAACATGGAAACAACTATAGATATATAAACATTCTCATAATCATTCATTAAAATAACTTCAACTTCACTAAATGATATACTGGCATCTGTTCATGGAACTGTGTACTAGTGAGAATAGACTATGCCTACATTTTAAAGACTGCCACAGTCTCAACATTCAGAAAACTAAGATCATGGCATTCAGTCCCATCACTTCATGGGAAATAGATGGGGAAACAGTGGAATCAGTGGCTGACTTTATTTTGGGGGGCTCCAAAATCACTGCAGATGGTGATTGTAGCCATGAAATTAAAAGATGCTTACTCCTTGGAAGGAAAGTTATGACCAGCCTAGATAGCATATTCAAAAGCAGAGACATTACTTTGTCCATAAAGGTCTGTCTAGTCAAGGCTATGTTTTTTCCAGTAGTCATGAATGGATGGGAGAGTTGGACCATAAAGAAAGCTGAACATCAAAGAATTAATGCTTTTGAACTGTGGTGTTGGAGAAGACTCTTGAGAATCCCTTGGACTGCAAGGAGATCCAACCACTCCACACTAAAGGAGATGAGTCCTGGGTGTTCATTGGAAGGACTGATGTAAATCTGAAGCTCCAATACTTTGGCCACTGGATGCGAAGAGCTAACTCATTTGGAAAGACCCTGATATTGGTAAAGATTGAGGGCAGGAGGAGAAAGGGATGCCAGAGGATGAGATGGTTGGATGGCATCGCTGACTCAATGGACATGAGTTTGGGTAAACTCCAGGAGTTAGTGATAGACAGGGAGGCCTGGAGGGCTGTGGTTTATAGGGTTGCAAAGAATTGGACATGACTGAGAGACTGAACTGACAACCTGATGGCTCATTGATTATATAATCTGCCTGCCATTGTAGGGGATATGGGTTTCATCTCTGGATTGGAAAGATCGTCTAGAGAAGGCAATGGTTACCACTCCAGTATTCTTCCCTGGGGAATCCCATAGGCAGAGGGGTCTGTTGGGCTACAGTACATAGATTGCAAAGAATCAGACATGACTTAATGATTAAACAGCAACAATAATCATAGTCTATTTCATAGGGCTCATTTCCCAGGCACTGAAGGAATAATTGGAATATACATAGTTTGCAGTTTGTATATCCACATTGTACATTGATTTCTTGAACTTTAGAGCAACAGCTATGGCCATGGGGAAAACCAAGTGGAAGTGTTTGCAATTGTACTCAATCTTTGATAAACATAAACAATCTGCTTCCTAGTGGGTGATTAGTGCTACACTGAAGATCCAAAGTATGCTTGTATGATATTATTCATTATATCATCATTTAAGTCACTTTGCAAGCTCTGCAGAAGCCAGATGTATTTTGGAGGGTGACAGTGGAGTACTGCAGACTTATCACATATTATCCAACATTTCAAGTGATGCACGCATGTTCAGTAGCTAAGTCATATTACTGCCAGGTCTTTTTTTTTTTCCTGCTTGGTACTTCTGTCCTTGTAGCAAAGAATTAGACAGACTAGTTATGGCTTGAGCAGGTAGGATTTATTAAGCAGGCAGTATTCTCTGGAGGTTCTTGCCTCATTATAGCAAAGAATTGTAAGGCACACTAGTTAGAGTTCAAACAGGCAAGATTTGTTAAGAAGGAGGCATGCTATACAATCTCAAGACAGGAGAGTGGACCAACTCCTAGAGAAGGAGTATTAACTCCTTTAAGCTTCCCTTGTTATACTTTTTGTCTCTTCCTCTTGATGGTTCCTAGGGCTTGACTGGCTATTCCTCAAGCAAATTAGGGTTTGTACTGGTGACCAGTCAGGGAAGGGAAGGTAAATAGAGTGTTCAAGGCCATCCCAGGAAGGAAGACTGTTTGGGTGTGTTTTCATGCCTCAGGTTCTTACTGTGGCTGTGGTTTTTCTCGGGTTTTTTCTCTTTCTTTCTTTGTCTATTTCATGGTGTTTTTTTTTTTTTTTTTCCTTTCTTTGTTACTTTCAAAGGCTATTAAGGTGTGGAACTTATGTATAACCTGCTGTTATATAATGATATAAAAAGATGATATTTTGCCTCTAGCATTTGGACATCTCATGATATTCTCTCAACCCAAGAACAAGGGCCATATCCATGTCCTGATAAGTTCCCATCAGGTGAGTGTCCACATCACACCATATATAATCCTTGAAATGTTAACTGTGCCAGTTGATGCTGGAGGGAATCTAGAAGTTTGTGAAGAAGGAAACTGGTGCAAATCAGTTGTTAGATGAAGGCCATGTGCAGCAGTGAAGGCTGTGTAATTTGCCACTAATGTCTCTCTTTTAAATTTCTACTGGTAGCAGAAAGCTTTTCAGTAGTATGCCCTCTGAAAGGATGGCCTCGACAAAAGAGAGCTGCCTTATCCAAGATAATTTCCTCATTTTCATAGAGCCCCAAATTCAGTCTAAACTTTTTCTAGTCATTCCAGCTTAGGCTAATTCAGAACGATTACTCCAGTTTCAGATAACCCAACAAAAATCACAAAGACCATACTTGAGAGAGCTTCACAGCTCAGTTTCCTACTTGGCATAAATTTCTCTCTCTCTCTCTCTTTTTTTTTTTTTTTCAGTACTTAGTAATAAGATTTTAAAAGCTTGTTCTATATGAAATTGTGTTTCCTGGGGAACACATTTTGTAGATCTTGCTTAAACAGTCAGTAAAAGATAGTCCCTATCCATTATTCATGTCTACAGCATATCTAAGATATAGATATATTAGTATAAATTCCAATGAATACATAAGTGGGGAAATAAAAATCTGGAAGCAACAGAGACTCAGAGCTGACACAGGAACTGAGAGTTGGATAAAAATTTTATGTAAGGAAAAAAAATGCAGTGTATGTATGTAGATGTCTATATTTCATGATCAGAAGAGATTTTACTCTCAGAAGAGGTATAAGAATTGTTATTATTGGAACACTAAATATAGAGAAAAGACACACAATGACTTGAGAGTAATGAGTCCAAAGTTTCTCATCTTAGAAGACACTGCTTCCAAGAAAGGAGATAATGCTTGAAGGGTTAGAGAGGAAATAAATAAGGAAACACTTCCAGAAATTAAGAAATTTATAAGGCAAAAGAGTATATAGAGAATCAAAAGACACAATGAAACATCCCTTGTCCTCCAGAGCACATTTTATCATTTAGAGACTTCATTTCATCCCCACATATGTGAAAACATTTATTTCTGTTCAAGGACAATCCATACACTTAAAATGAACATAATTTGATCAATATTCACATAAAGCTTTTATGTGAATAAAATATAAAGCAATAATTTTTCCCAAGTGATAAAATGAATCCTCTCCAAAAAAAAAAAAAAGAAGCATTTGTAGATAACAGATAATGTAACTGTGATGAAATCTCAGAACTCAAAAAAAAAAAAAAGA
>SJYX01008817.1:247307-276597 GCA_006410675.1 Oreotragus oreotragus
TACACTTCATTTTAGAGAAACCATAATTAGGGACTATAGTTCAACTATTTTGAAAAATTAGACATAATAAAACAAGAACTGGGGAACACAAACTTTAATGTTTCCAACCATTGATTTAAAAAATAATAATTAGCATAATTCACTCTGGAGAAGATTAAAAAAAAGACTAACCTGTGTGACTGGGATGAGCCAACACGACATTGATGAAATGATTTCCAGCTTCACAAATCTGCAAAACATTTCAAAATTTTGGTGTGATATACTTGGGTCTCTATTAAAAATATATTTTAAAATATTCAAATATCCATGTAATATATTCTAAAGACCCAAAAGTATACTATAAGTGTAAGAATAAGAGATATTATATTATAACAGTGAAAGAAGCTGTTGTAGACATATATAGAATCAAAAGAATGAGTCACATTGAAGTAGAGATTTTGAAGGTATCCTCAACCCCATTTGATAGCTATGTTCAGACTGCCTTGTTAATCAGGTTCTGTTGATTATCTGTTCTTTATTTGATACAATGGGTATATTTTTACAGCACTAATAGACAGGTCTTATCACTGAAGATAGATTTGGCATAGGTTTATGTATTCCAAGTTTGCTAACACAGTAGCAACCCTTCCACTGCAAGGGTAGTAGTATGGTTCCCAGCTGGTCTCAGCTCAGTTTAGAAAACCTAGTATAAGCAATACTGCCCCACACAGGCACTTGTTGTTTGTCTATCACCTGATCTTTTAGTCATGTACACTTCACTAGTTGTTCCTGTTTAGCACGCTACAGTGGAATCAGTGACAGACTTCGTTTTTTTGAGCTCCGAAATCACTGCAGATGGTGATTGCAGCCATGAAATTAAAAGACACTTACTCCTTGGAAGGAAAGTTATGACCAACTTAGATAGCATATTAAAAAGCAGAGACATTACTTTGCCCACTGAGGTCAGTCTAGTCAAGGCTATGGTTTTTCCAGTGGTCGTATATGCATGTGAGAGTTGGACTGTGAAGAAAGCTGAGCGCGGAAGAATTGATGCTTTTGAACTGTGGTGTTGGAGAAGAGTCTTGAGAGTCCCTTGGACTGCAAGGAGATCCAACCAGTCCATCCTAAAGGAAATCAGTCCTGGGTGTTCATTTGAAAGACTGGTGCTAAAGTTGAAACTCCAATACTTTGGCCACCTGATGCCAAGAGTTGACTCATTGGAAAATACTCTGATGCTGGGAGGAATTGGGGGCAGGAGAAGAAGGGAACAACAGAGAATGGGATGGCTGGATGGCACTACCGAATCTATGGATATGAGTTTGAGTGAACTCTGGGAGTTGGTGATGGACAGGGAGGCCTGGCGTGCTGCAATTCACGAGGTCGCAAAGAGTCAGACATGACTGAGCGACTGAACTGAACTGAACTGATGACCTGCTAAGAAGTTTAACTATTAATTTCTCCTGAGTTAAAGCTTTTTGAATTTGCAACATGTATCCTCTGAAGATAATCCCTTTGTCTGTTATATACATTTTACATAATTTAATGCAAAGTATGTATTCAAGATATAAGTATTATGTCATTTATAGTAGGCTATGTTATCCAAAATTTTTGTTGTTTAGAGTATCCACTTTTCATATTAATGTACCCCATAAATTGCACACTCTTTTAACTCGGTGGCTTTAATGCTAAAATCTTTTGCAGTATATCTGATTTTTTTTTCCTTTCAACAATTTCAGAATTCATTTCTTCACATATACTAATACTCCTATAGATTTTATTTTCTAGATGACTTTAACATAACTAGCATATAATTCTACTCTGTAAATTTTAGGAAAGAAATAGATTGAAAGTGAAAACAAGACTCCATTTATCATCACCTAGAACTGCTGTAGAAAAAGTCATTTGGCATAATCAACTTCTATAGATTAATTATCATAGAAGAATAGTGGCTCAGATGGTAAAGTGTCTGTCTACAATGCAGGAGACCCAGGTTCGATCCCTGGGTTGGGAAGATCCCCTGGAGAAGGAAATGGCAATCCACTCCAGGACTATTGCCTGGAAAATCCCATGGACAGAAGAGCCTAGTAGGCTACAGTCCATGGGGTCGCAAAGAGTCGGACACGACTGAGCGACTTCACTTCACTTCACTTCATACAAAATGTATTAAAATATTTGAAGAGTTACAAAATCATGATTGTTAGCAATCATATTGGTGCTTAAAATAATTGTAGAAAAGACTTCTAGGTTTTTATTTTACCACTAGAAAGACAAAGTTAAAANCTACAGTCCATGGGGTCGCAAAGAGTCGGACACGACTGAGCGACTTCACTTCACTTCACTTCATACAAAATGTATTAAAATATTTGAAGAGTTACAAAATCATGATTGTTAGCAATCATATTGGTGCTTAAAATAATTGTAGAAAAGACTTCTAGGTTTTTATTTTACCACTAGAAAGACAAAGTTAAAAATCGTATTTGCAGATTATTACTTTATATTTCAAATGATTTACACATTAATGAGATTAAGCTTGTAGGCTTTTTGCTAGATGGACCTGTGTTTGAAACCTGAGTCTTTTATTTTCATTGTAAGAGATTAAATGATTTAGACTTATTCTACATTGATTTCACGTCTCTAAGTTTCTGAGTCATATAGTTTCAACATTACAAAATATATAATTTAAAAATATATATAATTACCAAATTTAATGTTATATTTGTCTAAGTTTCAGGTAGACTACTATTAGAGCAGCCTTGTAGCACAAGGCCATAACTTGTCTTTGGGTGTCTTTATTCCACCATCACCATGATCAACCCCAAATATATAATATACTAACATAAGAAATATGAGAGAAGAGAATTTTAAAACTGGTAAACAAACAAAAATTTTTTATTTTGCTATCTACTAATGAAATGTTTTACTATATATATGTTCTATGGGAAAAATCAACTCTATATGCTTAAAGATGCTTAGTTTACCATTAATTTAGCAACTCTACTGGAATTTAAAGAACAGTTGTAATATTCATAATTTTTACCTTAAGCACTGGTTTTCAAAGTCTAGGCAATGAATTACTCCAATACATACAGGTGTGAATGCTAATAGATTGAAATAAAAGTATTTGCTTTAATTTCTTCTTGGGTCAGCACTAAATTTAGAAAATTTAGTCAGTGCTATAAAACTCAGCATATAGTTTTATCACTGTTTAAAATTTCAGGGCACATTAACTTTGAAACATTGGAATATTTCTCAGCATGATTCACACATTTCTCCTGAGTTGATTCTTCCCTAAATTAAATATCTTCATTTGGTGTATTATATGTTAACACAACAATTTCATAAATATTAGAGCTCGTGGGAGTTGCTACTAGTAGATTTGATTTAACAGTCCTTAAATTGCAAATTATTGTAGATAATAAAATATATGAATACTATCTACTTTGAGCCATTTATGGCTCTTATGCAGCACGTATTACAAAGAAAGTTATAGACAATCATAAATAGTAAGGAAAAACTGTCCAAATATATTTACAGATGTTATAACCAAATATTATATACAAAAGAAGCATGGTTTTCTTCACTATAATAATATAAAAAACAAATATGGAAATATTTCATATACAAATTGATAGTCTGCAACAATTTTACTTTTTTTTAAAAAAAGTTTAATATAACTAAAAATAAGTTTGTATATTTTAAACAACTGACATAAAGAGAGATAAGCAACTCACAGATATTATCAGAATTACTGTAGTTGTGAAGAACATGGTGGCCTAGATTTTAAAATTGTACAACAGTCTGAATGTACTTAATACTACTGAACTATACACTAAAACGAGTTAAGATAGTAAAACTTAAGCAATTTTTTTTTTACCACAAATAAAAGAAGTCACTAGGTAGAGTGTTGTAAGTGAGAAAGAACATTAGAATGACAGATGATAAAAATTCAAAAAGACTTATATCTCAATGCCTATGGGTGGCTTAAATTTAAAAATATTCACTTTTGCTTTATTTTATATAAATTTATTGATTACTTGTTGCTCACACTAGCATTTGTTTAAAAAATAGCATGGTATTGAATGATTTAACAGTTCACTCTCTTCTTCAGAATTATCATTAGGTGGATAAATATGAAATATGAAATTTCAAGCTAATAGAATAGAAAAATCTATTCTTACATAGAAAAATCATCTTTTAAAAAATGTTTTCATTCAAAACATTTGTAATCAAAACATTTTTACTTTCTTCAGCACCCTTTGTACTCTCAGTTCACTGAGATTTCCATTTTATTTTTAATCAGCACAACTAAACATTTAACAAGGTACAGTGTGGGGAATGTTAAATTTTAATAAAACACTAAGAACCTTGGTTAATATCTTATAAGTAACATATTATGCATTATATTGTACTCCATAGAGTTTTCTGAAAAGGCAGGCATGTGTGTGCATGCTTAGTCCTGTCTGACTCTTTGCGACTCCATGGAATGTAGCCCACAAGGCTCCCCTGTCCATGGTATTTTCCGGGCAAGAATACTGGAGTGGGTTTGCTTTTCTGTACTCTAGGGGATATTCCTGATGACCCAGGGGTGATCGAAGTTACATTAGCTGTATTGGCAGAAGGATTGTTTACCACTGAGCCATGTGGGAAGCCCAAATAAGACTATCCAAATTAAATCCCATTGTTTTCAGGTTGAAAGATGTGATTGATTCAGAATATACAATATTTCAACCTTAAGATTCTTGTTGTTTACTACTAGATGAAGTATCCCCTTGACTTTATCTGCAGTTTCACTCTCTGTGGTTTCAGTTACCCACAGTTAACTGTGGTCCAAAAGTATTGAAAATTCCAAAATTTAAAAATCCATAGATTTTATTTTGTCGACCATTCTGTAGCATGATGAAATCTGAGGTCATTCTACTCTGTTTGGACATTCTCTTAGAGTGCTTAATTTATAAATTAAATTATGTCATAGGTATGTTGAGAAAAAATACATGGTATGTATAGGGTTCTATATCATGATATGTGATGTTCTATATCATATATATCTCTGATATATGAGATCTTAGACATTCAATGAAGGCCTTGGAATGTGTAACCTATAGATAAGGAGAGACAAGTATATTGTTCCTCAGCATGTTGGCATTGTGGCAAATATGCCAGTGGTCAATGAGCAAAAGGGCCGAGAGAGATCAACTTTCTGGGATATATAGTTTATATATTATTCTCCTAGTAAGCTTCATCATTTTAAGCATTCTCAGCTTTAAATAGTGAAAGTGATGTATCCACAGGAAAAAAAAGAAAACACCATAATACAGAATTTATTGCTATCAGCTAGTCAGGCTGTCACTTTGTGAATGTAAAATCCTTTTAGTTTCCATAGTAAAAACAAGCAGTCTTTATTTTGTGACTGCATATTTTTATAGAATAAATATAATCTATCTTATTTTCTGCATACATGTTATCCTTACAGTTTATATGTATTATTAATTATTTTTTTAAATCATCTTAGCAAGTTCTTTTGAAAATGAATACATTGATATAGCAGAATTCTTGTTCATACTATATCAATTCATTAGACTGAGCTACATAATTGTGTATTATTAATTATTGGCAACTCTAATATATCAAGCAATTTGATAGTCATTTTACTAATTGATTTGAAACNCCACAGTCATCAAGACAGTATGGTACTGGCACAAAGACAGAAATATAGATCAATGGAACAAAATAAAAAGCCCAGAGATAAATCCACACACCTATGGTCACCTTATCTTTGACAAAGGAGGCATGAATATACAATGGAGAAAGACAATCTCTTTAACAAGTGGGGCTGGGAAAACTGGTCAACCGCTTGTCAAAGAATGAAACTAGAACAATTTCTAACACCATACACAAAAATAAAATCAAAACAGATTAAAGATCTAAATGTAAGATGAGAAACTATAAAACTCTTAGAAGAAAACATAGGCAAAACAGTCTGACATAAATCACAGCAGGATCCTCTATGACCCACCCCCAGAGTACTGGAAATAAAAGCAAAAATAAACAAATGGGACCTAATTAAATTTAAAAGCTTTTGCACAATGAAGGAAACTATAAGCAAGGTGAAAAGACAGCCTTCAGAATGGGAGAAAATAACAGCAAACGAAGCAACTGACAAAGAATTAATCTCAAAAATATACAAGCAACTCCTGCAGCTCAATTCCAGAAAAATAAACGACCCAATCAAAAAATGGGCCAAAGAACTAAACAGACATTTCTCCAAAGAAGACATACAGATGGATAACAAACACATGAAAGAATGCTCAACATCACTCATTATCAGAGAAATGCAAATCAAAACCACAATGAGGTACCATCTCACACCAATCAGGATGGCTGCTATCAAAGAGTCTACAAAAATAAACGGTGGAAAGGGTGCAGAGAAAAGGGAACGCTCTTACACTGTTAGTGGGAATGCAAACTAGTACAACCACTATGAAAAACAGTGTGGAGATTCCTTAAATAAATGGAAGTAGAACTGCCATATGACCCAGCAATCCCACTTCTAGGCATACACACTGAGGAAACCAGAATTGAAAGAGACTTGTGTACCCCAATGTTCATCACAGCACTGTTTATAATAGCTAGGACATGGAAGCAACCTAGATGTCCATCAACAGACGAATGGATAAGAAAGCTGTTGTACATATACACTATGGAATAGTACTCAGCTCTTGAATGCATTTGAATCAGTTCTAATGAGGTGGGTGAGACTGGAGCTTATTATACAAAGTGAAGTAAGTCAGAAAGAAAAACACCAATACGGTGTATTAACGCACATGAATGGAATTTAGAAAGATGGTAACAATGAACCTATATACAAACAAAAAAGACACAAATGTAAATAAAGAACAGACTTTTGGATTCTGTGGGAGAAAGCAAGGATGGGATGATTTGAGAGAAGAGCCTTGAAACATGTATATTACCATATGTGAAATAGATTGCCAGCCCAGTTCGATGCATGAGACAGGACACTCAGGGTTGGTGCACTGAGATGACAGGATAGGGAGGGAGGTAGGAGGGGGGTTCAGGATGGGGGACACAGGTACACGCATGGCTTATTCGTGTCAATGTATGGCAAAAACCACTACAATATTTGCTTCCAATTAATATAAATAAATTAATTTTTTTAAGAGACTTACTTAAAATGCTTCCTAGTCAAGCTTACTTAGGCACATGATTTGACCTGAGGCAGTCTTATCTCAGCCTTCCCAGGTGGCTCAGTGGGTAGAGAATTAGCCTGCAGTGCAGGAGTCATAAGAGAGGTGAATTCAATCCCTGGGTCGGGAAAATCCTCTGGAGAAGGGCATGGCAACCCACCCCATATTCATGCCTGTGAATCCCATGGATAGAGGAGCCTGGCAGGTTATAGTCCATAGGGTTTTAAAGAGCCAGGCACAACTGAAGTGACTGAGCTTGCACACACACCCTTATCTCATGGAATCTGGGTGATCAATTTGGGGAAGATCCTACAACATCCATTGGAAATAACAGTCTGCAGTGGCTCACTTACATCCCTACATTATTTACAAGGCACCTACCAATTTTTAAGATCTCTTTTGACTCCTGCTCTATTACCATCATCTCCTGAATCATGCATTTATTATATGTTAATTTAACTTTATCTGGATAAAAAAATAACCTGTTACAGACTTGGAATTTGAGACAGGCTCCTTGTGATCACAAAACTGGAGAGCATGGAACTTTCATTAAGAAATGCTCAGAACTAATGGAAATTTCCCTTTTCAAAGTCCCCCTTCCCTTATCTATTTTTCCAAAGTCATCTAGGAAAGGTATCTCTTCCTAATGGAGAAATTGTGCTGTGCTCAGTCACTTCAGTCATGTCCAGCTCTTTGCAACCTATGGACTGTAGCCGGCCAGGCTCCTCTGTCTATGGCATTCTCCAGGCAAGGATACTGGAGTGGGTTGCCATGCCCTCCTTCAGTGGATCTTCCAGACCTAGGAATCAAACCCATATCTCTGGTATCTCTTGTACTGCAGGCAGGTTCTATACCCACTGAGGCACCTGGGAAGCCCAGTGAAAAAATTACATACCTACTACCAGTACATCCTAACACTTAGTCTGTATCTTCCTAGAAGAATGGCCCTTTCCATATCCTCCATCCTAGTTTGGGCCACTACCTTGATTTGGGTGGTTATATGATATCACACTGGATGGCATCACCGACTCAATGCACATGAGTTTAGGTGAACTCCGGGAGTTGGTGATGGACAAGGAAGCCTGGTGTGCTGCAATTCACGGGGTCACAAAGAGTTGGACACGACTGAGCAACTGAACTGAACTGATGATATCACAATTCAGGATAGAGTATCAAAGGGAGGAGTGCTTTTGACTTTATAGTATTGGGTACACTGTTACCAGGCCAGTGGTGCACACTCACCTGAGCATCTGGTTCAGGCAGCCTTCAAGGAAAGAGGGAGACTCCAGATACAGATCCCGGAGGTGGTACAATCTGCGGAACTGAGAGGTAATTTGGACAGCATGGTGATACTCTTCCTCCTCTTCAAATGCTAGCCCATGGATGTGGGAGAGATGGAGTCTCTGTATATTACTCATTTGGCCCAAGAAAGGTGCAAACATGGCCAGAGTGGACAGATGCCAAATGCAATTCACTTCCACTTCCTGAATACAGTCCAGCTGCACTATACCCAGGACCTGCATAATATTTTCTAAAGACATTGAAGTGATCTTCAGCTTATTAGAGCACAGGTGTATGGAAGCTTTTCTCTGCTCCACCCACCTCATGAGGTAGATGAGGAAGTCATCTACGATACTTTCCTTGAAGTGCAGTTCTATGAACACCTCTAAAGGAGCCAAGGGCTGCTCTGTCCTTGACCTGACCTCAGCCACTGGTGTCATTGATGAGCTTGAGGACACATGGACACTTGATCCAGACCACATTTTCCAGAAGTCCTGGCCAGTATTCCTTAAATCCAGCACCCGTAGTTTGCACCTCCTGTGGGGAAACAGCAGATTGGCTGTTTGAAGGAAACCACAGAATAAAACCACAGACTTAGAATTAAGGCTACACTCTGACTTCCCACCTGAGATTATATTTGACTTTCCTACATCCTTGCCCTCTTCTTTCTTCTCTGCCTCACCTTCCTGCTTTTCCCCTTACATCCTTCCTCAGTCTCTGCTTCTAGTACCCATAAGCATCACTAGAAGGATGTCAGGCATGTTCTTTTAGATTTCCTGGCATCTTAGGCACTCTCTCACTGCCAGGAGGCATTTCCCCAAAGTGAGCTCAGCAATAGCCAAGGACTCTGAGAGTCTTCTTGACATCATCAAAAGTTTCTGGTCCATCCTTTGACCATTCACTTTCTTGACCCCAAGTGTTTCTTCATCATGTCTAGTAACCTACTAGGCTACCTGGATTTGACTTACTTGGAATGATTTTTCTGGGCAAGCAGGATATCAAGACCATCCAGAACTGCTTGTAAGGTCCCCAAGTGAGGCTTTTGCATCAGGCCCCCCAGAGGCAGACGGACAAAGGGCCAGGCATACACCATCTCTGCCTCACCTTCCTGCTTTTCCCCTTACATCCTTCCTCAGTCTCTGCTTCTAGTACCCATAAGCATCACTAGAAGGATGTCAGGCATGTTCTTTTAGATTTCCTGGCATCTTAGGCACTCTCTCACTGCCAGGAGGCATTTCCCCAAAGTGAGCTCAGCAATAGCCAAGGACTCTGAGAGTCTTCTTGACATCATCAAAATTTCTGGTCCATCCTTTGACCATTCACTTTCTTGACCCCAAGTGTTTCTTCATCATGTCTAGTAACCTACTAGGCTACCTGGCTTTGACTTACTTGGAATGATTTTTCTGGGCAAGCAGGATATCAAGACCATCCAGAACTGCTTGTAAGGTCCCCAAGTGAGGCTTTTGCATCAGGCCCCCCAGAGGCAGACGGACAAAGGGCCAGGCATACACCATGGCCTTCAGGGTCTCACTTCGACTCCCACAGAAGGCTTCCATGAAGAGTGGGGGGAAGAGTTCGATGGGCAGATACTCCAGAGCTGTGATGGCCAAGGCCTCATCCCTCAGCAGGCTCACTGCTGCCAGGTTCAACAGTCTGGGTCGGGTCTGGAGACTCATCCTGACTTGGTTCCAAAAGAAATCCAATGTATGCCAAAACCAATACAGTGCTGTAAAGTAAAATAAAGTAAAAATTAAAAAAAAAAAAAGGAATCCTGTGAGTGCTTCCAAGGAACAAGACATTCTTTTCAGGAAAATCAGGAGCACACTTCAGTTTGTTTCTCCCCACCCTTGAGAGGAACCTACTCAGGGCCAAGGCCACTGCTCTAGTGGTGGTGGAATTATTTCAGGGGAGAGCCAATTCTCTCTCCAAAATAGATCTCTCTCATTGACTTGAATCTGTTGCTTTTGTTATTACAATCATACATAATGGCCTGTTTCAGGGAACCCTGGCCCTCTTCCTGAATACTAAACTAAAAGCATCTTTTTTCAGCTCACAAGGAGATAATCTGCCCCTGCCCAACTGTGAATGACTGCAAGAATGAAGAGATTAACACACCCCTTCCCCAAGGATGGACATTCCAGGAGTGCAAGTATGCAAGATATTATTGCCTTTCTACTTTACTTCCTCAACTCCTCCTCCTCTCTGTTCTATAAAAGAATCTGGCACCCAGCCTCCAACAAGATGGTTATTTTGAGACATTAGTTTGCCATCTTCTTGGTCAGGCTGTTTTCTGAATAAAAGACATATTCCTTGCTTCAACACCTAGTCTCTCATCTCTTGAATTCATTGGCCTGTTATGGGAGTGAGCAGACCAGGCTTGGACCTGGTGATAGAAGTGCCTTAGTTCCAGTTGCCTGTCACAAGTAGCGGGGGAAAAATGCAACAACATATTCCTTGCTTCAACACCTAGTCTCTCATCTCTTGAATTCATTGGCCTGTTATGGGAGTGAGCAGACCAGGCTTGGACCTGGTGATAGAAGTGCCTTAGTTCCAGTTGCCTGTCACAAGTAGCGGGGGAAAAATGCAACCACTGATTCATCCACTCCTTTGCTTAATAATGTTCCACTGGGAAGTGGTTACTGGGAGCTGGAGGCTGAGCTTCATCCTTTCAGAAGAAAACGCTTAAAATATCACTTAGAGCCTTAAAAGTATGGGAATAAGAGCACCATGTGGACCAACACAGCTTCCATCTTGAGTTCCCACAGTTAACTGGGATGGGAAAGGTCAAGAGATACCCCTAAAATGAATGTTGTGTGTGTACAAATTAAATATTTTAAATTTCAGGAAATAAAATTCCATGCAAACATCTTTCATTAAAAGAGGCATCTGCTTGATTAAGACATTTAAAAATGATATAAACCAAAGCACCAATCCAAATATTTGGGATTAAGTCTAAACTACTTTAGAGGCCAAGCCAAAACCTTAAATGAGTACATCTGAAAATATACTTTTATTCATTTATTTTTATTTATTCATTTTGGCCACATCACCTGTAGGATCTTTATTCCTGGACCAGAGATTGAACAAGTTTCCCCTGCAGTGGAAGAGCAGAACCTTAACCACTGGAGCCCCAGGGAAGTCTCAAGAAATATTTTTTAAAAGCTCTCCTGCCATCCCAAGGTTCATGCTACCATTCAACACCAGTTGACCATGGGTAAAATGAAGGTGTCCATAGTTGTGTCTATAACTTACCAGCTCTGATGTGGGTGGCAGGCTGCTCAGATCTCAGACATGATGGAGAGCCCAGGTGGTGCCTCTGGAGATGGAAGATTCTGTATCCTTTCTTTGGTACTGAGGGCTTTTATAGACCTTTCTAATTACATCTTATTCTTTCCTACTACCAACAGCCAATCAGAAAATGATACCTGATAATGTTTCACACTACCCCTCTGGTTAATCCTGATTGAATCTTTGTCAATCTCCAGAGGAATGAATGGAATCAGGTTACATTCAGGGAAGATAAAGAATGAGGGAGGGCTATTGAAGTCACAGGCTTCTTCCTAGGTTCATTCTAGAAATATTGATTGGGCTTTACAAATACCAATTGTAGTAGCTGTGGGTGTGAGACCACGAAGGAGTTATTGATTTGTGACAGCAGATAAGATAAACAAAAGTTTAAAGCATCATTGGGGATCTTTGGACATAAAAAATTATCAAAATGTCCAAGAATTAAAGCTACTTCACAAAGACAATAGTGTTGTTCTGAAAAGAAATAAAATAAGCCATCCACTTATCAAGTGTCACTTAGATATTATGTGACACATGGAGATCAGGAATCTATTCAGGAAGGAAAGGGAAGTGCTTTGGGAGATGTGATTGGTTTTCCAATCTTAGGTCAAGAATTCTCTGAAGGAGATCAGTTCAAAATCACATTGAGAAGTAAGGGTAGAGGCTAGGTAGTTGGAACAGGGCATTCCAAAACAGAAAATGTAACTCAAATAGTGTAAAATGAACTTTCTTTTCCTCTCTGTTGGGGAAGAAGATTTAAAGCCTTTTCTCTGGGATGTGTTTGTAAATTAAAGGGAGTGACTAAAAGGAAACTGTGTCACTTTTGAGGGTGTTCTCTCCCAGAAATTTGGTATAAGCACCACAAATTGGCTTGAAAACATTTGCTTTCACTTTAAAATTTTTAAGTGAGAAATTGAAACTGAGTGGGGCCCTGTGGGTCTCCCAAGCACAGAGGTCTTTCCGTCCCCCATTTCTTGTAGGCAAGACTTTAGCCTCCATGAGCTTACCTGAGTTCCCAGGGATGGATTCCAACAGTTGCTAATCAAGGGAGGATTAGGCAAGAAATCACCTGAGAAAAGATTAAAGGGACCTCAGAAGCTCATCAAGTTTAGGAGACCAGAGCACCCTAGACCCTGCACACACCCTAATCTTATCAGAGACCCAACATTTGACTCACTGTTATCAAAACTCTCATCAAGTTCTCTGGGTTTGAGACACATTGTAGTTTTCCATAACCTCAGATATGCAGATGACACCACCCTTATGGCAGAAAGTGAAGAGGAGCTAAAAAGCCTCTTGATGAAAGTGAAAGAGGAGAGCGAATAAGTTGGCTTAAAGCTCAACATTCAGAAAACGAAGATCATAGCATCTGGTCCGATTACTTCATGGTAAATAAATGGGAAAACAGTGTCAGACTTTATTTTNNNNGACTCCAAAATCACTGCAGATGGTGACTGCAGCCATGAAATTAGAAGATGCTTACTCCTTGGAAGAAAAGTTATGACCATCCTAGATAGTATATTCAAAAGCAGAGACATTACTTTGCCGACTAAGGTCCGTCTAGTCAAGGCTATGGTTTTTCCTGTGGTCATGTACGGATGTGAGAGTTGGACTGTGAAGAAGGCTGAACACCAAAGAATTGATGCTTTTGAACTGTGGTGTTGGAGAAGACTCTTGAGAGTCCCTTGGACTGCAAGGAGATCCAACTAGTCCATTCTGAAGGAGATCAACCCTGAGATTTCTTTGGAAGGAATGATGCTAAAGCTGAAACTCCAGTACTTTGGCCACTTCATGTGAAGAGCTGACTCACTGGAAAAAACTCTGATGCTGGGAGGGATTGTGGGCAGGAGGAGAAGGGGACGACCGAGGATGAGATGGCTGGATGGCATCACGGACTTGATGGACATGAGTCTGAGTGAACTCCGGGAGATGGTGATGAACAGGGAGGCCTGGCGTGCTGTGATTCACGGGGTCGCAAAAAGTCGGACACGACTGAGCAACTGAACTGAACTGATAGGTTTTCGAGGCAGAAGCCTGGTGTGTCTACCTTTGCCTGCCAAGGCAATAAAGCTAGGTTTTTCTACTTCACCCCAAACTCTTCCTTCAGGATTTCAATGTCATGTTGGAATAATAGCAGATCATGAGCCTGTTAAGGGAGCAAAGGCAGTGCTTTTGGGGATATGGTTGGGTCCCTAGGGTTCAGTCATGGTTTCTCTGATGGATATCAGGTCAAAATCACAATGAGTAATGAGGGAGGATTCAGGCAGCCTGGAGTAGGGCATTCCTGTAGGGACCCTGTGCATGACTCAAGACAGTTTAAATTATGATTGTATAGTATCGTTTTGTTTTCCCATGGTTGACTTACAAAACACACAGTGTAAGAGCTACAAGTCAAGTTTTGCCAACCCCATGGACTCCAGCACACTAGGCTCCTCTGTCTTTCACTATCTCCCAGAGTTTGTTCAAACTGCTATTCATTGAGTCGGTGATGCTATCCAACAATCTCATCCTCTGTCATCCACTTCCCCACCATCTTCCATCTTTATTAGCATCATGGTCTTTTCCAGTGAGTTGATTCATCACATCAGGTCAAAATATTGGAGCTACAGCTTCAGCATCATTCCTTCTAATGAACACCCAGGACTGATCTCCTTTAGGATGGACTGGTTGGATCTCCTTGCAGTCCAAGAGACTCTTAAGAGTCTTTTCCAGCACCACAGTTTGAAAGGACCCGTTTCTCCACTATCATGCTCCCTTATAGTCCGATGCTTACATGTCTACTGGAAAAAGCATAGCTTTGACTACGCAGACCTTTGTTAAAAGAGTGAAGTCCCTGCTTTTAATACACTATCTAAATATGCCATAGCTTTTCTTATAAGGAGCAAGCTTTCTTTAATTTTATGGCTGTAGTCACACTCTGCTGTGATTTTGGAGCCCAAGAAAAAAATATCTGCAACTGTTTCCACTTTTTCCCTTTCTATTTACCATGAACTGATGGGACCGTATACCATGATTTTAGTTTTTTGAATGTTGAGCTTTAAGTCAGCTTTTTCACTCTCCCCTTTCATCTGCATCAGGAAGCTGTTTAGGTCCTCTTCAATTTTTGCAATTAGGATTGTACCATCTACATATCTGAGGTTGCTGATATTTCTCCTGGCAATCTTGATTCCAACTTGTGACTCATGCAGTTCAACATGTTCCATGATGTACTCTGCATAGAAGTTTAGTAAGCAAGGTGATAATACACAGCCTTGATATATTCCTTACCCAATTTTGAACCAGTCTACTTCTTTCATGTTCAGTTCTAACTGTTGCTTTTTGAACTGCATACAGGTTTCTTAGGAGACAGGTGAAGTCATCTGGTATTCTCATCTCTTTAAGAATTTTCCACTTTGTCATGATCCAATCAAAGGCTTTTGCAATAGTTAATAAATCAGAAGTAGATGTTTTTCTGGAACTCCCTCAATTTTTCTATGATCCAACGGATGTTAGCAATTTGATCTCTAGTTCCTCTGCCTTTTCTAAACCCAGATTGTACATCTGGAAGTTCTTGATTTAGGTATTGCTGAAGCCTAGCTTGAAGCATTTTGAGCATTACCTTTCTAGCATATGAGGTGAGGTGAAGTCGCTCAGTCGTGTCTGACTCTTTGCGACCCCGTGGACTGTAACCTACTAGGCTTCTCCGTCCATGGGATTCTCCAGGCAAAAATACTGGAGTGGATTGCCATTTCCTTCTCCAGGGGATCTTCCCGACCCAGGGATCGAACCCGGGTCTCCCACATTGGAGGCAGACGCTTTAACCACTGAGCCAATTGTACTATAGTTGGAACATTCTTTGGCATTGCCCTTCCTTAGGATTAGAATGAAAATTGACCTTTTCCAGTCCTGTGGTCAATGCTGAGTTTTCCAAATTTGCTGACATATTGAGTTCAGTCACTTTCCAGGGGCCTGGTGTGTGGAACTGAAACCATTTATTTCAGACTGGTTCTTGAACCCATGTGCTATCTCATGGAAGGATTATCTTTTATAATTTTAAATAACTCAGCTTGAATTCTATCACCTCCATTAGCTTTATTCAATGTAATGCTTTCTATAGCTCCCCTGACTTCACACTCCAGGATGTCTGTGTTCTAGGTGAGTGACTGTATCATGGTTATTCTGGTCACTAAGATCTTTTCTGTATAGTTCTGTGTATTCTTGCCATCTCTTTTTAATCTCTTCTGCTTCTGTTAGGTCCTTGCCATGTTTTGTCCTTTGTTATACCCACCCCTGCATGAAAATTTCCCTTGATACCTCCAATTTTCTTGAAACAATCTCTAATTTTTTCCAATCATTGTTTTCCTCTATTTCTTTTGCATAGTTCACTTAAAAAGACTTTCCTATCTCTCCTTGCTATTCTCTGAAACTCCACCTTCAGTTAGATATATCTTTCCCTTTCTTTCTTTCCTTTTGATTCTCTTCTTTCCTCAGCTATTTTTTAAGCCTCCTCAGACATCCACCAGAGAAGGCAATGGCACCCTACTCCAGTACTCTTGCCTGGAAAATCCCATGGACGGAGGAGCTTGGTGGGCTGCAGTCCATGGGGTCGTGAAGAGTTGGACACGACTGAGCAACTTCACTTTCAGTTTTTGCTTTCATGCACTGGAGAAGGAAATGGCAACCCACTCCAATGTTCTTGCCTGGAGAATCCCAGGGACAGGGAGCCTGGTGGGCTGCTGTCTATGGGGTCGCACAGAGTCAGACATGACTGAAGCAACTTAGCAGCAGCAGTAGCAGCAGACAACCACTTTGCTTTCTTGCAATTGTTTGTTTGTGGGGGATGATTTTGGTCACTAGCTTCTGCACTACCTATCTTATGGATAGGAAACTCTATCCATAATTCTTCAGGCACTTTATCTACCAGATCGAATTTCTTGAATCTATTCATTACTTCCACTGTGTAATCTTTTCAGATTTGATTTAGGTGATACCTAAATGGCTTAGTGATTTTCCCTACTTTCTTCATTTAAAGGCTGAATTTCGCAAGACTTTGTAAAATAGGTTATTTTGTTTCTCATTGAGTAATAAAGAAATTAAAAGATTTGTCTCTGGGTGGAGTTTAGAAACTAAAGTGTGTTTCCAAGAGCAGTGTCACTCTTAAGAGTGTTATTTTCCAGAAAGAATCTTCATTTAAAGCCTGAATTTCGCAAGACTTTGTAAAATAGGTTATTTTGTTTCTCATTGAGTAATAAAGAAATTAAAAGATTTGTCTCTGGGTGGAGTTTAGAAACTAAAGTGTGTTTCCAAGAGCAGTGTCACTCTTAAGAGTGTTATTTTCCAGAAAGATGGGATCAATTAGGTAAACTCATTTGAAAAACTAAATCTGAGAATGTCAGTGGATGGAATGGAGGCCAGTCCTGAGACATTTCTGAGAGTCACTGATGAAGGTAATATGGGCTCTTTGAGAACTCAGGCCCAAGGGGAGAATTAAACATGAGTCAGTCCCCCATAACCTTGTTGTCATCATGGCAGCTGCTACCAGAACTTATCTTCCACTTTCTTGCCACAGAGGATGTTTCCCAAAGGGAATATTACCCCAGTCACTTTCCAGGGGCCTGAGATGTGGAACTGAAACTCTTCATCTCAGACTGGGACTTTAACCCACATGCTCTCTCATGGCAGAAAGAATTCAGTGAGAGACAAAGTGATAGATAAGAAGTGGACTTATTTGGAAAGAAATACATTTCACAGACAAAAGTGTGGGCCAGCCAACTCAGAAGGCAAGTGTGGGCATGGGAAAACACACTTTACAGACAAAAGTACCTGCAGTCCCATAGGGTGAATACAGCCTTGAAATATGGCATCATTAGTTTTTATGGGCTGGGCAATTTCATAGACAATGAATGAGAGGATTAGTCCAACTATTTTGAAGAAGCAGCAGAGATTTCTAGTAATTGAGCCACTGCTCACTTTTAGGTCTTTGAAGTTTGGCCTTGAAACAGTCATGGTGTCTATGGGTGTGCTGTTTAGCTTACTAATGTATTACAATGAGCCTATCCTGAGGATCAAGTTCTGGTTGAAGTTGATTTGTCTGCCATCCTGGATCCATTTGATTCTAATCAGTTTATATTGTGTCCTCAGGCTATGTCAATTCTTTCAAAGGTTGTGCCCTGCCCCCTTCCCTCCTGTTTCAGAACCACAATTCCATTGGCCCCTTTCTGAGTATATTTTGATTATTACTGCTTCCTCAAATTAAGTAGGCCTCCCAGGTGGCTCAGTGGCAAAGAATTCACCTGTCAATGCAGAAGACATAGGAGACATTGGTTCGATTCCTGGGTTGGAATGATCCCCTGGAGAAAGAAATGGTAACCCACTCAAGTATCCTTGCCTGGAAGCTCCCATGGACAGAGGAGCCTGGTGGGCTATAATCCACGGGGTTGCAAAGAGTCAGACATGACTGAGCTACTAAGGAGCAAACTTAAGTAAATTCAATACAGATTCTGATCAAGGTGATCCCATTAGGCACAGAAATACAATTCTGTTCCCCCTTCATATCAAGCAATGTTCTCAAATACCAATGCTGTTCACTTTTCCTGCCCCAAATTCAGAAGTTATATTTGATGTCTAATAATATGCTATAATCAGAGATGTCTCCCATCCTGGCTGGATCACATGGAGATTTTTGAAATTTCTGGCACAAGGAAAGTGAGACCCCAGCCCTCTATGGCCAGGATTTTCTAAGCCTCTCTCTGCATCCCCATTCAGTGTATTGCCCAACAATTCTTGTATAACACTGGTCACCAAGACTAGGATTTATTGAAACATGTTCTTCATCTTGATAACTTTCTGAAAGATTTCTTTCACCACATTTCTACCCCTGATAGGACCTTCACATAAAATTGGGTTAAGCTGAATTGTACTCAATAGATATTTTAACCCCCAGGCCACAAAACACCTTTATTAATAAGCTGTAATAGAGTGATATTAGTAATAAGGATAATCATAAACACCTTTGTTTATTGAGTAAACAATGGTACTAGCACTTTCTATCCACTACCTCAAGTAACCTTCACAGAAAATGTAAAGCTCATTGCTTTTTCTTTCTTTCCTTTTATATGTTTTTTGTTTGTTTGTTTCTCGTGTCTTTTTTTTTTTTAAGTCTTTTTCTTTTTTTGTTTTTTCTTTGCTTTTTTTAAAGTTCACTGCTCTTTTCCATATTTTTAGGTTGATGGATTTCAGACTGGGCTTGGAAGAGCAAGTTCTGACTTCCCCACTGTAAATAATTGGTGTATTTCCTCAGGTGAGTGGTTCAGAAGGACCTCTGAGTTGTCAGACAACCTAATTTTTAGGAAAGACTGTCTGACAGACTTCACATGATGTCACTGTAAATGAGCAAATACCAGCGTCCAAGCTGGTGATGTTTCCATAGGATCCCAGCTTTTGTGAGATCCAAACAGGTAGGAAGGGCAAGGTGTTGGAATGTTCTAGAAATTATAAAAACCCAGCCTTCTCCCTTCTCCTGTGTCTGGGGACCTCCTCTGTCCACCTCCATACAGAGCCTGCTTGCTAAGTAGACACACTGGGCATTGAGGAAGAGGAGGGAGCCCATGTGCACCAAGCTGCCATTCTTCCCATCCAATTTTGGCCCCAGCAGAAGACTCTCAGGGCCTAGAGAGATGTTAGAATTGCCATTTCTGCCCTGTCCTGATCCTCATGATCTTATTTTTATGCACAGGTCAGAACAGCTCTCTGAATTCATCAGGAGGACATCCTGATTTCCTTCTCTAGTCACAGGTTCTCAAGTGATTTTTTAAAACTTCTGCTCCAGAGTCCCTGTGCTGGGGTTTAAAATATTTCTGTGCATCCAGTTCCCTCTTCTAGCATGTTCAGAAGTCCTCTGTTTATGCAGCTTACCATCTTCAGTTCTCCTGGAATCTAGAGCCTGGGGACACCCTTCCAATGGGATCAGCAGAAATCCAGGCATTCTTCTCAAGTTCTACTGAGCTATTATTGGCAATATGACAAGCTTTAAGGCACCGAATTCCCCACTGCATTTTTGGATCCATTGAGGCACCCAGAAATGCTGTAGGGCTATTCTTCCTGGATTACAGAGGAAGACCCTCTAGTCTTCCTAGAGATGACAGCTGATAGGAGGCCTTGGGGACCAGTCTCCTGCAGAGTGTCTCCCTTCTGTGGCTCTCTTGGTCCTGTCCTGGAGCTGACAATGTTCTCCTCAGAAGATATGGAGAACATCTCTCCACAAGTCTTTTTTCTCTCCTAACTCGGATTTCTTTTTGCCCTGAAATATCTTGCCCTCTCTGCCTTTTTAAAAGTCCAGGTGTCTGTGTTGGCCCTCCTTGTTCCCTCCAGTTCTCAACAGACTCTGGTTCCACATTAGATCCACTAATGTCTTGCTGTAAACAAGGAACTATTGCCCTTTCTTTTCATCAATAAATACTTGATGACATTACCCTGAAAGAAAGTGAAAGTCATTCAGTGATGTCTGACTCTTTACAACCTCATGGACTAGTCCATGGAATTCTCCAGACCAGAATACTGGAGTGGGTAGCCTTTCCCTTCTTCAGGGGATCTTCCCAACCCATGGATCAAACCCAGATCTCCCACATTGCAGGCGGATTCTTTACCAGCTGAGCCACAAGGGAAGCCCAGCATTACCCTGGGTCCAGGTACTTAGTCCTGAGGGATGGGCTTGAAGGGACATGGTGAGTGGGGAGGATGGCTGAGACTTTCTCCAGGTGTGACTGGGACACAGAGACTGAAACAAGGAAAAGAGAAGAGCAGATAATATCCCAAGCAGCTAGGATGGGGCTCAGAATGTGGGTCAAGGCAGGAAAATGCAACTGAGCAGGAGCCCATGTCCTGTGACTATCACAAGACTGTGTCCCTTCAGGTCTAAAGAGTTGTGTCTGAGCCCATAGGGGTTCCTGGGGTCCTAGATTTGAGACTGTGAATTCCCAATGGACATTATGCTTTAACTGGATGGATTGTATAGTATTAAAATAAAAATTATATCCCCAAAAAATGTTCTATTTTTTAAATGTGACACAATTCTATGGTTTTTAATATTAGAAGACATATCTACTTTTGGAAAAAATATGTTATTTATAGTCAAATGTAATGGGTTCAGAAGAGTTGCACATAAAATTGAATTAATAAATGAGTTTTTAACATATTTCCCATTTAATTAAATGGTACATTTAATTGTACATTTAATGGTACATTTAATTAAATGTTGATAGATACAAATAGTTTTAGAATATCATGGAGTCTTGAGATTGAAAACTTGAGAACTGCTGATTTAGAATGAAAGTTTGCAAATAATAAAAGCAGTGGATTTTCCCTACTGATGCTGTCTCTTATACACATCTAGATGTGTATAAGAGACAGGTCATGGTGTCTATGGGTGTGCTGTTTAGCTTACTAATGTATTACAATGAGCCTATCCTGAGGATCAAGTTCTGGTTGAAGTTGATTTGTCTGCCATCCTGGATCCATNTTTTAAATGAAAGTTAGATGAATGGGTCTTCGCTTCTCTATTATTTGATTCATGTAGATGCCATTTAAGCATCCCTGGTATATCTGAGTGGTGAGAGTTAGCACAGGATGATACAACCACACTCTCTCTACTCCTTCTCAGGTGATTCTCTTGAGAATCAATAAGCTAAATCAATCAGAAGTGCAGATATTTGTCACTGTCTTCTTTTTGAAAAAAAAAAAAATGCTTGTCTGACTTATTCCCTTTTTTCAACTTTTTGGCATATTTTCATAGGATAATATTTTTCCAGGGTTAGTGAGATTATGTATGCATGCTTGCTAAGTTGCTTCAGTCATGGCCAACTCTTTGTGACCCTTGGTCTGTAGCCTGCCAGGGATCCTCTGTCTATGGGATTCTGCTGGCAAGAATACTGGAGTGTGTTGCCATACCCTGCTCCAGAAGATATTTCTGACCCAAGAGTCGAACGCTCATCTCATATTTCTCCTGCATGGACAGGCAGGGTTCTTTACTGCTAGCGCTACCTGACAAGCCCTAGTGAGATTATAATTGACATATAACACTGTATTTGTTTTAGGAGCACAAAAAAGAGTTGGTGTATGTATATATTGCAAAATGATCATCCTAATAAATTTCTGGAACATCTGTCATTCTCATAGTTATATATTTTTCTTCTGATGAGAACTTTTAAGATCTACTCCTTTAGCAACTTTCCAATAAAGGATATAGTATTGTTAATTTTTGTCACCATGTTGTACCTTGCATACCCATGATTTTTTATTTATTTTATAACTGGAAGTTTGTACCTTTTCACCACCTTCATCGATTTCCTCCATGCTCCCACCCCTGCATCTGACAACCTCCATTCTGTAGTTTCTTTTATCTTTTTAGATTCCACATATAAGTGAGAATATAAATTATTACATTTTCTCTGAGTTATTTCATATAAAATAATGCCTTCAAGGTCCATCTGTTTTGCTGAAAATGGCAGACTTTGTAAACAACCTAAATATCCATCAACAGAGGAATGGATAAAGAAGATGTGGTGTGTGTATATATATATATAATGGAATATTCAGTTCAGTTCAGTCACTCGGTTGTGTCCGAATCTTTGCGACCCCATGAATCACAGCATGCCAGGCCTCTCTGTCCATCACCAACTCCTGGAGTTCACTCAAACTCACATGCATCAAGTCAGTGATGCCATCCAGCCATCTCATCCTCGGTCGTCCCCTTCTCCTCCTGCCCACAATCCCTCCCAGCATCAGAATCTTTTCCAATGAGTCAACTCTTCGCATGAGATGGCCAAAGTACTGGAGTTTCAGCTTCAGCATCGTTCCTTCCAAAGAAATCCCAGGGCTGATCTCCTTCAGAATGGACTGGTTGGACCTCCTTGCAGTCCAAGGGACTCTCAAGAGTCTTCTCTAACACCACAGTTCAAAAGCACCAATTCTTCGGCACTCAGCTTTCTTCACAGTCCAACTCTCACACCCATACATGACCACTGGAAAAACCATAGCCTTGACTAGACGGACCTTTGTTGGCAAAGTAATGTCTCTGCTTTTGAATATGCTATCTAGGTTGGTCATAACTTTTCTTTCAAGGAGTAAGCATCTTTTAATTTCATGGCTGCAATCACCATCTGCAGTGATTTTGGAGCCCCAAAAGATAAAGTCTGACACTGTTTCCACTGTTTCCCCATCTATTTCCCATGAAGTGATGGGCCCAGATGCCATGATTTTCGTTTTCTGAATGTTGAGCTTTAAGCCTACTTTTTCACTTTCCTCTTTTACTTTCAAGAGGCTTTTTAGCTCCCCTGACTTTCTGCCATAAAGGTGGTGTCATCTGCATGTCTTGGGTTATTGATATTTCTCCCGGCAATCTTTGATTCTAGCTTGTGCTTCTTCCAGCCCAGCATTTCTCATGATGTACTCTGCATATAAGTTAAATAAGCAGGGTGACAGTATACAACCTTGCCGTACTCCTTTTCCTATTTGGAACCAGTCTGTTGTTNAGCTTGTGCTTCTTCCAGCCCAGCATTTCTCATGATGTACTCTGCATATAAGTTAAATAAGCAGGGTGACAGTATACAACCTTGCCGTACTCCTTTTCCTATTTGGAACCAGTCTGTTGTTCCATGTCCAGTTCTAACTGTTGCGTCCTGACCTGCATATAGGTTTCTCAAGAGGCAATAGCTTTCATGAGTAATAATGGAATATTACTCATATGTTAAAAAGAATGAAATAAGACCATGTACAGCAACATGGATGGACCTAGAGAGTGTCATACTGAGTGAAGTAAGTCAAACAGAGAAGTCAGACAGAGAAGGAGAAATATCAAATGACATCCCTTATATGTGGAATCTAAAAAGAAATGATACAAATGAACTTAATTACAAAACAGAAAAAGACTCACAGACTTGGAAAATGAACTCAGGGTTGCAGAGGGGAGGGATACTTAAAGACTTTGGAAAGGTCACCATATACACTGCTATATTTAAAATGGATAACCAACAAAAACCTATTATATAGCACATGGAACTCTTTTCAATTTTATGTGCCAGCCTGGATGGGAAGGGAGTTTGGGGAAGAATGGATACATGTATATGTAAAGCTGAGTCCCTTTATTGTTCACCTGAAACTATCAAAACATTGTTAACTGGCTACACCCCAATACAAAATGTTTTTTTGTGTTAAAAAAATTAAAAATAAAATTAAAAAAAGAGAAAATAGCAGAAGTTCCTTTTTATGGTATATATGTGTGTGCGTGTTTGTATATGTATATGTGTGTGTGTGTGTGTATATATATATATACACATACAATGCCATTTTCTCCATCATCCATAGAAAGACACTTAGTTTCCAAATCTTGGCTTTTAAAAATAATCCTGCAATGAACATGGGAATGCAGATATCTTTTTGAAATATTGATTGCATAAAATTCAGATGTAAATCCAGAAGTAGATTGCTTGATAATATGATAGTTCTATTTTTAATGTTTTGAGGAACTCCCATACTGTTTTCTACAGTGATTAGACCAATTTAAATTCCCACCAACCATGCACAAAAGCTTCCTTTGCTCCACAACCTCCTCAACACTTGTTCTCTCATCTTTTTGATTGCTATCATTCTAAAAGTTATGAGGTGATATCTCAAGGAGGTTGTGACTTGCATTTATCTGATTAGTGATGTTGAGCATCTTTCATGTAACCTGTTGATCACCTATATGTTTTCTTTTCTGGGATTATATTTAGTATGAAAACTGAGGTCACCTTTAATTTGGCAGCATATAAAGAAATAAGAGTTGCTGCTAAACTTGAAGTGGTTTTTGTAGGTTGGGGCAATTCTAGGGTCTGGGGTGGAGAATAGCTCCCCCAGAAACCTCTCAACATTGGGATCCAATAGAATGCTTTCCATCACCTAGTCCCAACCCAGGCCACACAGCCAACCTTGTGGTACCTTAACTGGTCATCTGCATTGCCATTTCATTGTTGTGGTTTACACTTGGAACACACACTACCTCCTGAAATGCCACTTAAAAAACCAAGTCAACAAATGCCACAGGGGTCTTGGGAAGTAAGAGACGTTCCTTGTACTTCTGAGGAGAAGCGCAAGTTCTCAACTTTATAACTGGTGTTTCCTCATCAGCAGCCCTGGTTCTCACTGTGTACAGTCACAGAAGTCACCTATGAACTCTTCCCACCCATATTTCATGATATAGTTTTTCAGACCTTGGAAAAGTGGACACATAGGGTGGACTGAGATCCTGCAATTGTGTCTTCAGGGCCCAGTCAGCCCTAAATTTCCAAAATTATTCCCATTAGAGTCACTGACCCCCTGTGTAGTAATCCAGTGCCACTTCTGTCTCCAGGAGCTGCTCACACCTGGCCTCTATCCATGGAAGAGACCACTTGTGGGAAGGAACTGACTCAGAGTCCAGGTCCCAGGAGATTCACTGATAACTCACTCAGGCACAGCCTCTCCTGCCCATGTTGGACATAGCTCTGTGACTGAGCTTAAACACTTCTGAAAGCAACTGTTCTCCACTTCCATTAACCAGCAAGTAGGTGCATCTCAGGGAGGACTAAAGCAGACATCTCTTTCCAGTCACACTTGTGGTCTTCTCCTAAGCTTTTGCTTGTGGACAAAGAATGTCACCTGCCATTTCATATATGATGAATGTTTCAGCCAGAGAGTTTTCAGCCACTGCAGCTCCTCCAACAGAGCACCCTGAGGGGAATTCAGGATGGAGAAACAGGATACTGGCCCTAGATAGTTAAGATGTGTATCAAAGGAATGGCTTCAATAAGCACAGACTGTTATACCTTCCCATACATAGAAAAGTGTCATAATCACTAATCTGAGATATCTGGGTTTTGTGATTAGCAATAAATTTTTGATGTTTGACTTTTTTTTTTTTTTTATCAAGATCCCCTGTATACCCTGACTCCTCCCTTACCTCTTTGAAACAGTTCCTCGGAACTATTTGAGAAGATTTCTCCCTGGACTGTAGTTCTCAGTAAGGCCACTATATAAAACATAATTCTCAACTTTCAGGCTGTGTACATTTTTTCAGGAAATAGTTTTGGTGACTACGAAATGAGCCAGAGCTGACTTCTCTCCTTCACCTGAACTCTACAAAGAAACAGAGCCTTGGTACAAACAGAGTCCCCTTTTACCAGATACTTGCTGGGAGACTCCAGACTATGTTGGGAATCTCCTGATTGTCAGACCCGCAATTATTGATTTACGATCCTGACTTTTATATGATAGTTAATAGCAGGCACTTGGCCCCACAGTTGAAAGATTCTGAGGGAGTCCAGTTAGAAGACACTGGGACTTAACTTAGTTGAAAGACGCTGAGCAGTCTTGGCTGAGTGGTTAAGTAGGAGGCTGACCTGACCTCTTTCCTCAGTTTGGCTGTCTTAATATAAGTGGTTGGGGTAAAAGTGAAAACAACACCTGAGCATTTTGCTCCAATTAAGAGGAAGCAGATTCTTCCCAGTTGGTTACAGTGTTCTCAAGTAACTGAGAGACTGAGGGGCATGGTGGAGGCAGAGTATTCATACCTTACTGTTGTCCCACGGGGAAACCCACTTAGTAATTAAAAGACTTGCTTGTCCCGGGATGAGGTAGAAGAATTGGACATCAGTCAGCTGAGCACACACAGCATTTTTAATTGGCTGGAGGGAGAATCTGAGACAATTCAGAGAGCTGCAACGTCTTCAGGGTGACACCTAGGGGAGTTAAGCTCACAAGGAGCACGCTGACCCACCACACAGGTTAAGTTTCATCCTTAACAAATACAATTTGATAGTGGGTTTCTCTGGTGGTTCAAACGGTAAAGACTTTGCCTGCAATTCAGGAGACCCGGCTTTGATCCCTTGGTCAGGGAAATCACCTGGAGAAGGCAATGGCTACCCTCTCCAATATTCTTGCCTGGAGAACCCCAAGGACTGTAGCTTCTCAGTCCATGGGATCTCAAAGAGGCAGACCCGCCTGAATGACCAACACTTGCACAGTTCCACTTCAGTAGTAAACAGAGAAAAGAGCGGTGTCAGAAAGCCAAACAGTAACGCTCCAGCTTAATTTGTGTCCAACATGTATGGAGCATATGCTTGTAAGTATTTACTGGATAGACAAAATAATACTAAAGGAAATTTCAGCTTGAAAACAGCCAAATTTGGGATTCTTTTGATATTCCACAAGTGGTAGCATAATGCTCACAGCTATATATACCAGGCTTGAAAAAAAATTTTTTTTTTCCAGAATTCTGACCCTAAAGATACAAAAGCCCTTCGAGGGGGAACTTCCTCTCCCAGTGTCTGTGAGGTGTAAACACTTTATCTGAACATCTTCAGCATTTTTATTTTCCTGAGTTTGAGAGCTTGGTCTCTGCCATTGGAAAGGTACACATATGGTGTATGCTTGGGATTCTGAACACTCCTTTTGGCTGTGCCCAACTGTCAGGAGCCTTTCTCATCTTAACCTTTGTTACAGCCACCTGTGCAATGAAGGTACTTCCTTAGATTATTTTTTGGAGTAAACTTGTCAGATTTTGTGAGGGTTCCATATAATCTTTGCATTTTCTTGTGTGAGGATATCTCTTGTGTCTTATAGGTTTAAATCACTACTAAAATAGTACTTAAAAATGGCAAAAGAGTGGATACATTAAGTTGGAGGAAATTCTAAAATGAACAGTTTTATAGAGCGCTCTCAGCATAAACAACTAATTTATTGGTAACTATGGCTCTCCCTGGTGGCTCAGACAGTAAAGCATCTGCCTGCCATGCAGGAGACCTGGGTTCAATCCCTGGGTTGGAAAGATCCACTGGAGAAGGAAATAGCAACCCACTCCAGTAATCTTGCCTGGAAAATTCCATGGACTGAGGCGTCTGGTAGGCTACAGTCCATGGGGTCACAAAGAGTTGGACACGACTGAGCAACTTCATTATGGGAAAGAGTGGCAGAGGATGAGATGGTTGGATAGCATCATGGACTATTGACTATAGAACTTGAATTTGGGCAAACTTTGAAAGACAATGAGAGACAGGGAACCCTGGTGTGCTGCAGTCCATAGGGTGGCAAAGAGTCAGACTGAACAACAACAAATGGAAAAAATCAAAATAGAAAGAGGGGGAAAATATATGTATAACTATGGGTGACTCAGCTGGTAAAGAATCTGCCTGTAATGCAGGAGACCGGGGTTCAATCCCTGGGTCAGGAAGATCCCCTGGAGAATGAAATGGCAACTCACTCCAGTATTCTTGCCTGGAGAATTCCACCGACAGAGAATCCTGATGGATTGGAAAGAGTTGGAGATGACTGACTGACTAACATTTTCACTTTCATTAACCTAATAACTCACATATTTTAAAACAAACAAAATGAACAAACAAAAAACCAGTTTGGAAGTCTCACTTGTTATTTCAATTTCTCCTCAATTTGTTTCATAGATGCTAAGAAAAACATTAGGGTAACTAACGTTAATTAGATTTATTAACAAGGAAATTTTTTTAAAAAGAGAGAAATTCTAAAGACTTCTTAACAAGCTGGAAATTTTAAAGAGATTCATCTTCTCAAAATAAAAAACTTTAGATGATTATTAAGACATGGAATAAAGAAAACAGATGTTAATGGGGGTTAAAATGTTCTGACACAACACTTCCTAAGGTGGGATGGATAAAAGGGAGACACCTACATTAAGCGACCTCATACAAACGACCTCATAGAGTAATTCTGCTCTAATTACTCAGGTTTAAATATGCACATATATACTGGCTGAATCCCTGGCAACTTTTTATATAAAAACAGATGAAGCGGTCAGTGGATAAAATGAAAGGAAAGCTTCTAGGACTCCTTATAAAACCAAGGCTTATTGATGGGGTCCTAATGAAATCGAAAATTAAAGTTGTAAATTTGAAAAAAATGGAGATAAAATTTCATAAAAAATTGTGTACTTAAATGGGCTTTATATAAGATGGTTATATCTCTTTTCCCTTATTATATTATGGAGTAGACATTATATCTCATTAGGCATTGCTTCCCTTCCTTATACAAGTATAAGGCAGAGCCTATGAATCTTCCCCTCAGGAAAGATTAGTTGAATACACTAAAGGAAACTGATGTTACCTGAACCTGCACAATATAAAGTAAAAACTGGGAGCAAATATCCAGGGGCTAATAAAAATAAAAATAATAATGACAGAGGGTTCTTTTTGTTGTGGTTGCTCTGGGTTTAACTTGCGCAATCAAAAAGAGAGCTTTTGTTGAATGCCTTGTGCCAGTTTTGAGGGCATCATAAATTGAACTCTGAAATTCTAGAATGTAAAACTCTTGATTTTCAGTTTACTTGGAAATCTCACTTGCATATAAAAAAGGAAATTAATGACTATATGGTTTGAAAAATCAATCATTTCATATCATTTCCCTGGCAGATTAGCTCTTTAGGGAAATAGAAGCATCTCTACAAATCAGAGAAATAAATACAGCACACAATAATCTGAGGCTGAACTTCATCAACTCAATCAAGTAAAACCTAAAACTAG
>SJYX01008817.1:288392-311725 GCA_006410675.1 Oreotragus oreotragus
GGGCAGGAGGAGAAGGGGACGACCGAGGATGAGATGGCTGGATGGCATCACAGACTCGATGGACGTGAGTCTGAGTGAACTCTGGGAGTTGGTGATGGACAGGGAGGCCTGGCATGCTGCGATTCATGGGGTCGCAAAGAGTCGGACACGACTGAGCAACTGAACTGAACTGACAGTCCATGGGGTCACACAGAGTTGGACACGACTCAAGCGACTTAGCAGCAGCAGCAGCTGCAGACATCCCCAGGATTCATTTTTCAAGCTTTCTCATCCCCAGGATTCATGTCCTCTCAAGAAGGAGGACACATCATTTACATGAGGCCATGAATGAATTGTGGGCTTCCCAGGTGGGCACTAGTGGTAAAGAACTGGGCTGCCAAAGCAGGAAGCTTAATAGAGGTGAGTTTGATCCCCATATCAGGAAGATCCCATGGAGGAGGGCATGAAAACCCACTGTGGTATTCTTCCCTGGAGAATCCCATGAACACAGGATCCTGGAGAGCTACAGTCTATAGCGTTGCAAAGAGTTGACACAGTTGAAGCGACTTAGCACGCATGCACACGTAAATAAATCATAACTCACCAAAGCTGCTTTAGCATCACCACTGGGAAGTTCAGGGGGAGGTCATAGGAAAGATTCCACTCCTCTCTAGTGATAGACATTCTGAGCCTTAGGACTCCTAGGCCACCTGATGTAGATCAAACTAGATGACATAAAGTAGTGTTGTAAGCAGGTCTGTAGGGTTCAGCGTCCTATAAATATCGTGCTTGTTTAGTATAAATATTTGTGCTATGATTTATGAAAATATAGAAGATGTAAGATGCTTTTTTAAAAATGAAAAAATTTAGTAAGTTTAAAGAATGCATGCAAACATTGAAAAAAAAAGTTCAACTTTGTTTGGAGCCTCCAAAGAAATGTGTCTTTAAAACTAATTTTAAAGATTATTCATAAAGAATATTTTCTTCTTTAAAAATATTTAAAATAATAAGATTTCAGAGCTGGAAGCATGACAATTATACTTTTTAAAGTAGACATTATATTTAAGAGCCGTTTTTGTTCAAAGTAAAATTGAGCACAGGTAAGAAGAGTTTCCATTTAAATTCCTGATTCCAACACATGCATCGCCTCTCTAGCTGTCAACATTCCCTTCTGGATTGGTTTATTTGTTATAATCAATTAATCTACATTGACATATCATCATCACTCAAAGTACATAGTTTATATATTGTTGTTGCTGTGTGTGTGTGTATATACATACATTATTACCCAAAGTTTATAATGAGTTTCTGTATTGCTATTGTGAGTTCTATGAGTTTTCGCAAATGTATCATGACACGCATCCACAATTGCAGTGTCATGCAGAGACTATTCACTGCCCCCACAAATCTTCTTTGCTCTGCCTATTTGTCTCTCTTCAACTCCAAGCCCTGGAAACAACTGATTTTTTCACTGTTCTCAGAGTTTGCCTTTTCCAAAATGTCATAGAGTTGGACTAATACAGTACTGATTCTTTCAAATTAGTAATAGACACTGAGGGGTCCTTCATGCATTTTCATGGTTTGGTAACATTCCATTGTCTGTATATGTCACAGTTTAATGATTCTTTCATGTACTGAAGCACATCGTAATTGCTTTCAAGTTTTCATGATGATAAATAAAGCTGTATGTGCATGTATTTGTGTGGACAGACTGAACTCACTTAGACAGATACTTAGAAGTGAGAATGTTGGATTGTAGGGTAACAGTGTGTATTAAGATTAATTTTTTCCTCAACAATCTCTTCTGTTAGGCAGATATTGTCCCATCAATGGAAGGAACAGTGTCTCTGTCACTGTGTGATCCCATAACTGCCCTTGCAGCCTGGCATGGCAGTAAACAATTATGACTGATGGCCCATAGAATATTCTACCATCAGTTTTATAGTCAAATACTAATTTCATTAAAGTGCCCATTTGGGGAAAATCAGTATTATATTATTGGCCACCAATAATATAAATATATAAGATATAGAAGAAATAGCACTTGTGGTGAGTAATATGTTAGTATAAATTATCTATGAAAGAAAAATCCATTGTCTTCCAAGGTTTTGTTCAAGTAACAAAGAGCAACATTTTTGTGTGAAACATTTTTAATAATACGGGTAGAAGAAGCAGCTCCTCTGACATTCCTCCTCATTTGTGTGTGTGTATATATATATATATATATATACACACATATACATACACATATATATATATATATATATATATAATGCTATAACAAGGACATCCTACCATATTCCACATACACCAAAAAAAGGGATGGACTTTGGGGGGAATCATGCTAAGTGAAATGCATCAAAGAAAGATAAACATTGTATGTTCTCACTCATATGTTGGATCTAAAAAAACTGTTCTCCTTATTTCTTCATGAAAGTTTTGTAAATTCTGTCTCTTTATTTCTCCAATTCACTTTAGATTGTCTCCTGACCTTTCAAGATGGCAATAGCTTTATTCTCATCACTGGTTATGAAAAAGTCTGATAATAGAAAATGCTTAATACAATTCAGAAAATTGAGTGGACATATAATGAAAATCTCCAGAACTTTACAATCACCAGTTCTTTCATAATAGATCACCCCCCGGACATCTCAGCATAGTGATCTAAGATGCTCAGAAGTATGAATTACAATATTCTGTTACTGAACAGAGTTTATTTGCCTAATAGTCAGCAAGCCAAGTACCAGGATTCCAAGGTTGTTTATCTACAAGGCAGTTATGTGAGGAGACAGGAGAACAAGTCGGTCTAGCACGTCAAAGGCAGGGAGCAGGAATATTTATGGTACAAAAGTGTAGGGAGATTGGAGGTTCAGGGAAAGGTGATTGAAGGCAGGACAAAGTGAGGTCATCGCTGCCCTGTGCAGGTGTATCTCTGTTACCTGGTACTTCATGGGATGCATGTTCGGAAGATGGTGGCTTTAGCATGATCTCGGGATGGAGCTTTTGGCCCTCTCACATCAAATGGTTATCCACTGTACAATCACCCAGGCCCAGCTGAAACACAATGTTGTGCTTAATTTCCACTGTACAGCAAAGTATATATATATATATGCTGCTAAGTTGCTTCAGTTGTGTCCAACTCTTTGCTACCCCATAGACGGCAGCCCACCAGGCTCCCCCGTCCCTGGGATTCTCCAGGCAAGAACACTGGAGTGGGTTGCCATTTCCTTCTCCAATGCATGAAAGTAAAAAGTGAAAGTGAAGTCTCTCAGTCATGTCCGACTCTTCATGACCCCATGGACTACAGCCTACCATTAGACGGCAGCCCACCATGCTCCACCACCCCTGGGATTCTCCAGGCAAGAACACTGGAGTGGGTTGCCATTTCCTTCTCCAATGCATGAAAGTAAAAAGTGAAAGTGAAGTCTCTCAGTCATGTCCGACTCTTCATGACCCCATGGACTACAGCCTACCAGGTTCCTCCATCCATGGGATTTTCCAGGCAAGAGTACTGGAGTGTGTTGCTATTGCTATATATACTTTTTCATATTCTTTTCCATTATGGTTTATCACAGGATATTGACTATAGTTCCTTGTGCTATAGAATGTATGTGCGTGTGTGTGTGTGTGTGTGTGTTCATCGTATCCAACTCTGTGACCCCTTGGACTGTAGCCCAATACTACAGCCTACCAGGTTCCTCCATCCATGGGATTTTCCAGGCAAGAGTACTGGAGTGGGTTGCCATTGCTATATATACTTTTTCATATTCTTTTCCATTATGGTTTATCACAGAATATTGACTATAGTTCCTCGTGCTATAGAATGTGTGTGCGTGTGTGTGTGTGTGTGTTCATCGTATCCAACTCTGTGACCCCATGGACTGTAGCCCAGCAGGCTACTCTGTCTATAGAATTTTACAGGCAAGAATACCTGAGTGGGTTACTATTTCCTTCTCCAGGGGATCTCCTGACCCAGGGATAAAACCTGCGTGTCTTATGTCTCCTGCATTGGCAGGCGGATTCTTTACCTGGAAAGCCCCTGTGCTATACAGTAAGACCTTGTTTAAGCATTCTATACATGAACGTTTGCATCTGCCAATTGAATATTCCCCGTCCCTCCCTCCCTACACTCCTCCCCTTGACAGCCACAAGTTTGTTCTCTATGCCTTTGACTCTGTTTCTTTTTCATAGATAGGTATATTTATGTTGTATTTTTTACTCCACATATATGTGATATCGGGCTTCCCAGGTGGCGCTAGTGGTAAGGATCCTGCCTGCTAATGCAGGAGAGGTAAGAGAGACATGGGTTTCATCCCTAGGTCAGAAAGATCCCCCGGAGGATGGCATCACAATTCACTGCATTATTCTTGCCTACAGAATCCCATGGACAGAGGAGCCTGGCAGGCTACAGTCCCTAGAGTCGCACAGAATGGACAGGACTGAATCACAATATGTGATATCATATAGTGTTTGTCATTCTCCTTCTGACGCACTTCATCAGTATGATCATCTCTAGGTCCATCCATACTTCTACAAATAGCATTATTTCATTCTTTTAATGGCTGGAAAACATACACATACACACACACCACATCTTCTTTATTCACTCTTTTGTCAATGGGCAGTTAGGTTGTTTTCATATGTTGGCTATTGTTAATAATGCTGCTATGAACATAGGAGTGTGTGTATCTTTTTTTCTTAAATAATTTTATTTAGCTAGTTATTTTTCACTGCACTGGGTCTTCTTTCTCGTGTGCAGGCTTTCTCTAGTTGCTTCGAGCTGGGGCTACTCTTACTGCGGTACGTGGGCTTCTCATTGCAGTGGCCTCTCTTGTTACAGAGTTTGCGCTCTAAAGCCCGCAGGCTCTGATAGCTTCAGTGAGTAGGCTCACTAGTTGTGGCACATGGCCTTAGTTGCTCTGGGGCCTGTGGGATCATACCAGAATGGCAAGTGAACCCATGCCCCCTGCATTGCAAGGAAGACTGCCAACCACTGGACCACCATGGAAGCTCCATGTATCTTTGTGAATTCTAGTTTTGCTTGCAATGCAGAAGACCTGGGTTGGGAAGATTCCCTGGAGAAGGGAAAGACTACCCGAGAATTCCATGGACTGCATAGTCCATTGGGTCGCAAAAAGTCAGACGTGACTGAGTGACTTTCATTTTCACTTTTTGTCTGGTTATATGTTCAAGAGTAGGACTGCTTGATCATACGTTCACTCTATTTTTAGTAACTTGAGGAAACACCATACTGTTTTCCCTAGTGGCTTTACCAATTTACACGTTCACCAATAGTGTGAGAGGGAAAATAGCTTCTCATAAAAGCTGTGATCCCTTTGAACCATCCCCAGCTTCTGCAAATTCTGAATTTCCCTAAAATAACGTGAAGTCTTTCAGTCAGTTCTTCTCAATATTTAGGTTGTCTGGAAACTTGGGGGTCCTTCGGATCCCCTCAGCTGAATATTCTTTACATAGAAATTGGCAGATACGTCTATCTGAAAATAACCTTGGTTCACCAAAGAATGGAGAAAATGTGAGTGAATTTTAAGTGTTCCCTGAAGGTTATCTGAAGTAACGAATGAGAAGTGTCCACACTGCTGCTCACCCAGCTTGCGTTTAATAACAGAGGTATTTATGATTATCATTGTTACTAATCTCACTCTGTTGCAGGTATTTATAAAAGAGATGGATGGCCTGGGACTTAACATATCTATTGAGTAGAATCCAGTTCTAACTTTTTTTAATGCAAAGGTCATTTATAATCCTGAGAGAAGTATGGTGAAAGGGATCTTTGTCAAAGTGAACAAGGAAGTGAACACTCTTCGGAGAGTCCTCACCTTGGTGGCTAAAGGTATATAGGAAAAGTTTGGGCATCAAATAAATGGGATGGGAGAGAGGCATGGGAAACTGAAAGATGGAGAAAGGGTCTCCCTTTATTTCTGAAATTAAACTTCAAAAGATTCTCCCTGTGGTGCAGCCTGGGATGGGGGTCACTCCTGATTGTGGCAGAACCTGAAACACTGGTATTAGCTTCTGCATTTATTATGGGAAAGGCTTGTTTTTATTGTTTGTTTTTCCTTTTGCATTTTTTAGTTTTTACTTTTACTATGATGATCATTTAATTTTAGTTTTGTGTTTGTGTGTGTATGTGTGTGTGTGTGCTGGGTCTTTTTTGAGGCACAGGGGCTTAGTTAACCAGTGGCATATGAGGTCTTAGTTCCCAGTTCAGTTCAGTCGCTCAGTCGTGTCCAACTCTTTGTGACTCCATGAACCGCAGCACGCCAGGCCTCCCTGTTCATCACCATCTCCTGGAGTTCACTCAGATGCACGTCCATCGAGTCCGTGATGCCATCCAGCCATCTCATCCTCAGTCGTCCCCTTCTCCTCCTACCCTCAATCCCTCNGAAATAAGGAGTTCATGATCTGAGCCACAGTCAGCTCCTGGTCTTGTTTTTGTTGACTGTATAGGGCTTCTCCATCTTTGGCTGCAAAGAATATAATCAATGTGATTTCGGTGTTGACCATCTGGTGATGTCCATGTGTAGAGTCTTCTCTTGTGTTGCTGGAAGAGGGTGTTTGCTATGACCAGTGCATTTTCTTGGCAAAACTCTATTAGTCTTTGCCCTGCTTCATTCCGCATTCCAAGGCCAAATTTGCCTGTTACTCCTGGTGTTTCTTGACTTCCTACTTTAGCATTCCAGTCCCCTAGAATGAAAAGGACATCTTTTGGGGGTGTTAGTTCTACAAGGTCTTGTAGGTCTTCATAAAACCGTTCAACTTCAGCTTCTTCAGTATTACTGGTTGGGACATAGACTTGGATAACTGTGATATTGAATGGTTTGCCTTGGAAACGAACAGAGATCATTCTGTCATTTTTGAGATTGCATCCAAGTACTGCATTTGGGACTCTTTTGTTGACCATGATGGCTACTCCATTTCTTCTGAGGGAATCCTGCCCAGTCATGTCCAAATCTTTCTGACCCTGTGGACTGTAGCCCACCAGGCTCCTCTGCCCATGGAATGTTCCAGGCAAGAATACCAGAGTGGGACTGGAAATTTTTATGTATATGAACGACTGAATAAATTTGTAAAGAAGAAGTGGATTAGATTCTACATTCAGACTTTATGCTACTTTGTTTCTTAATGTAGATAAATATTATGCCAATCTCATAAAAATCTTTAAAAATGCAGTTTAAGTGATTGCATAGTATTTCAACAGATGGGTGGCTTCCAGTTTTTAATTTATGCTTTTTTTTCCTGGAAACCTTATTTTCGTCCTGATAAAACAGTGAGATTTGTTAGTATTATTTATTTTGTAAGATCATTACATTTTTCTCAAGTCAACATCTTATGTTTCTAACCATTATTATTTTTTAAAGCAAAGAATTATGAACACTGGGGTTCTTAAATGCAATATAACTTTATGAAAAGGCTCAGTATTTTTTACTTTCCTTTTTTAAGTGAGCTAGCTTTGGGTATTATTCTTTTAAAGATTTGGAGTCTTATTAACTTCACAGAGTAACAACTAAATCTCCAAGTTCTTTAGGAATGGACTTCGAATGTCTGAGGAAGACTCACAAACCAGAATTTCAGTTTTACTTTCTTTTTCTAGGAAGAATAAAGATTGTACTTCTAAAAATGTCCCCAATGATTTTAGACCAATAAGCATCTCCTTTGTTTCATCTCTTTACTGCCACAATATCCAGCCCAAGTTCCACCACTGTCTGGCTATCAGTTTTTGGACAAATGTTGAACCTTTCTAATCCTCAGTTTCCTCATGATAATTGTACCATTCTCATTTATATGTCAAGGGTTAAAAATATCCAGCACAGTGTCTAGCCTGGATTTTTAAATTTTAGGTATTATTTATACTGTTATTATACTACTAGGGGAGATAGCATAACATGGTGGTTAATATGGTGGACTTTGAAGTTAACCTACCTAGGTTCAAACCTTGATTGCCACTTACTAGTTCTGTGGCCTTGGAGAATTACTTATCCTCTTTTGCCTCAGTTTTCTCATCTGTAAAAGGGATCTAATAATAGGATCTACCCATGGAGTTTTTATGAGGATTAAATGTTTTAATATATATGAAAACTATTGAGAATGGTGTCTAGCAAGTGCTGTATGTGTGATTCTTTAAATCACACAAAATACTTGGTCCATATTTTAAGTATTAAGTGGATAAGTAGTTACAGAACAAAGCCAAGTCATGTCACTTTTGTTTCCTTATCTGTGTTAATATTTCTTTTTCTTTGGAGTATTCAGTAATGAGAGGAACTGCATGCTTTCAGATTATTGGCTGAAGAGTACTCAATTTGACCAGTCACCAAAGAGGTACTTGTGAGATTGCTAGGATGGAAAGTTAATGATTCAGAATCATCAAAATCTGAGATGAGTCAACTGATGTCTATCTTACTGTCTTAGGTAGAGCCCAGCCAAGAACATGGGAAAAGTATTATGAGTAGGTAACCTTCTCTACATATGTTTATGGGACTATTGCCATCCTTTCTAGTACAGGAGAGTAGTTGTGGGTTAGAGAGACTGATTTGCTTTTAGAGATTAAATGTCTTTGACTATCCCTGGGCAAAAAAGAGTTCGCAAAGAATTAAGAAAATATAAACACTGTTATTCTATTTCTCTTACAGTAAGACTCTTCATAAAGAATGACCCAATAGACTAGAAGATTTTCCAAGCAAATTAAAGTTATTTTCCACAAGGCACACGAGCATTTTGATTGCTTCCCTATGTTTTAGAACTCTTAAGAGTTCTTCAGATGAGGTCCAAAGTGCAGCAAAACATAATCATCCAACTTGGATGGCAGCCATGGAATGGGATGACTGAATAAATATTACCATCTAACATCATTCATCTCAGGCTTTAGTGGGAATAGGAGAGAGGTTGGGAGAGCTTTCCTGCCAAAATCCAAGGTTAAACCCAAAGAGAAGTTAGTATCCCCCTGAGGCCATTTTTTTCTCAATTATGAGCCTTGGCTATGATTTCATTTCAATGATTATTTTTTTTTTTAATGTATTTTGAGTAGGGGTAGGAAAAGCTGGTTTCAGACATCTGTAATTTGAAAATTCATCTGGCAGTGTGATGGTCAATTTGAACAGATATGAATATGCTTTAGCTGTTGGCCTGTTCCTCAATATGCTTTTTTTTTTCTGCTGTCAAGTTAGAACTATTAAAAATTCCTTGCAATAGAGGCATTTGATTGTTTAAAGTGAGATTGTGGATACCTCCACCAGCCTTGACAGGGGACACAAACCTTAGTTTGGAAACTAATGTAAACCTTGCGACAATGAAGTAACTTAACAGACCTGAGTCGAGCATAAACAATGAAATGGCTTGAAAGAATTGGTCTCCCCAGAATGTCATGTTCCATGGAAGAATGCGTTCTCTATTTGATCTGTCACTAGAGCTCTCAAAATATGACACTCCTGAACATAATATACTTTGGTGATAAACTGGATTAACTTTCCCAGTGCAAGTGGAAGGCCACCTGTTGCCAGAATGGCCGTATTCCTCGTTGGCTGTCTTGTAGCTGTCATCACCTCAGTGCAATCTGCAGCCGACATGCTGGAATAGAATGAGTATGTCAGAAGTTGGAGGTCAGCCATCGAAGTACATGAAAACTTGGCTTGCCTACAGTGTCAGCACGGAGGCCTCCCCTATCATCTTGTGCAAAGGATTTCTGCACCACTTGATTTGTTTGCACAGGGTTTGTTGCTGTTGGATGGGACATATTTCTGAGAGGCTTTTTGACAGCCCATTCAAATATTTTCAGTGTGGAAAAAATAGGGCTTCTGGTTTCATGCTCTTCAAATAATAATAGATGGTGTGAAATGCCGAGGAGTACCCAATGGTGGTGGGGGTCCGTTGTGGCTTTTTAGTGGAAATACCCACAGAGACTGTTAGAAGTGTTTTGATTGGAGTGGAGAGGATTGGTTGGAAGATCAGAGCCACTGAAGAAATCGTGGAGGTGCTCATGCCTTCTCCTCCTTACTCCTCCCTACTAACATATGTGATGTTAGGTCACTTGGGCCACAAACTCTTAATATCGGGAAATATAAAGTGGTACATCATATTTATTTATGTCAAATATTTAGATATCATATACAATATACTATTAATCAGTTTTCCAGGTTACAATATCATGGGCCAATATGAGATACTTATTTACCATGGAATATCTCTTCTTCTTGAACAGTGACGTCTGTTTTCGCTAATGGCATCAAAAAGAAGCTTTCTGAAGTCTTGGTCACTATGATGAAAGATTCATGAGTAGTTCCATTGGCTGAAAGTAAGAGAGCTTAAAATCAGTCTTAGCTATTGTTAAATGCTTTCTCCAAACTTTTGAAGGCCAAATGAAAGGGGAATTCTGTTCTTGGCTTTGGCATGGGCAGAGTTTCTCAACCTTGACACTACTGACATTTTGGATTGGATAATTCTCTGTGGTAGGGACCATTCTGTGCATTGTAGGAGTTGAGCAGCATCCCTGGCCTTACCCACTAGATACCATAACACCTTCCCAGTCACTACAACAAAAAAAATGTCTCCCAGTGTCCCCAGTTGCCAGTTGTCCCCTGGAACCCACTTGGGGGCAAAACTGCCCCTGATAGAGTACCACTATGTTAGTTGCATGCTGGGTTCCTAGAAGCATTTTACGTTGCAGTATCATAAAGGAGCAAATTGTATGCATAGACCCATTCTTCTAACTTTACCTCCCCATTTTAACAACAGAATATCAACCGGAAAGGAGTGGGAGGTTTATTGCACTCCATGCAATAATTCACATTAAGCCATTCTTAAAGTACATTTTTGGGTAGCCAAGGGCCTAAAATTATCTTCTATGGGTTTTGATAATAAGAGCAGTGAAAAAAAGTGTTAGTCGCTCAGTCATGTCCAACTCTTTGTGACCCCGTGGACTTGTAGCCTGCCGGGATCCTCTGTCTATGGGGCTTCTCCAGGCAAGAATATTGGAGTGGGTTGCCATACCCTTCTCCAGGGGATGTTTCCAGCCCAGGGATTAAACCCAGGTCTCCTGTACTGCAGACAGATTCTTTACCATCTGAGCTACCAGGAAGTTTAATAACAGCAGCAAAAGCTCTTATTTATGCAGGAGTAATTGCAGTGCCACACCCTGTGCTAAATCACATGCTATTTCACTTGATCCTTGTAACACATGTAGACATTACCTGCGTTTTCATACTCTTATCAGATGAGCATGTGGAAGCTTGGAGCATTTAAATACTTTGCCTAAACTTGTACCCTTAGTAAGTAACAGAGTATGTGTTTGAATTCAGGTGATCCCAGCTAGAACTTGTATAATGAACTGCTTACACAATTTCTTCCTTTGTAGACTGGGTTACGGCTGCTCCCAGAGATGGCTCGGTCCACAACTGACACTCAGCACATTTCTTTCCAGCATTTTCACATAATTTAGGTCTCAGTGAGTCACATCCTATAATCGTTTTATGAGAACAAACTGGCAAATGGCTAATTTAAAATTATCCCTGTCAAGAGAAGATAAGAAAATTACGTGTGGGTTTGATTAAAAAAAAAAAAAAGCATTTATATCTCTTCTAAAACACTTGTTAAATTTTATCGAGATGTGATCTTTTAAACTTAGACCTCTCATGTCTCGGCAAGTTGTACGCTCCGTGGGAATTATCCCCATTCAGTATTTAATTTGTGTTAATTAACTCAGTGTTTAATTTTTTCTGTTTGTTTCTGTCATCTTTAACATTTTCTATATATGTTGACAAAGGGAAATAGCTGACTACTACATCCCTTTTTTTTTCCTCTCCTGCCCTGCTGGTAGAGGTTTAGAAACCAGGGAAATTGTCAAGGTGAAGGTGAAGGTGAAGGTGAAGTCGCTCAGTCGTGTCCGACTCTTTGCAACCCCATGGACTGTAACCTAGTAGGCTTCTCCGTCCATGGGATTCTCCAGGCAAGAATACTGGAGTGGACTGAAATTGTCAAGAGTCAGACAAATTGAACAGAAGAAAACNGATGTACTCTGCATATAAGTTAAATAAGCAGGGTGACAATATACAGCCTTGACATACTCCTTTTCCTATCCTAAACAGGGATCAAACCCATTTCTCTTGCATTGAAAGGCAGATTCATAACCACTGGACCATCATCGAAGTCCCTAGAAAGGTGCTGGTTTTAATGAAGAGATAAATACATTTTATTTCTATGACTTTGATGTTACCCTGATCATCATCTATATTGAACTTGGTTAAGCTTGAAGAATTAGCAATTATCTACATATACTTAGAAAGGTCAATCCTAAAGGAAATCAAACCTGAATATTCACTGGAAGGACTGATGCAGAAGCTGAAGCTCCAATACTTTGGCCACCTGATGTGAAGAGCTGACCCATTGGAAAAGATTCTGATGCTGGCAAAGATTGAGGGCAGGAGAAGAGGGCGACAGAGGATGAGATGGCTGAATGGCATCACAGATTCAATGGACATGAGTTTGAGCAGACTCTGGGAGATAGTGAAGGACAGGGAAGCCTGATGTGCTGCAGTTCATGGGGTGACAAAGAGTAGAACATGACTTAGCGACTGAACAATAACAACAAATCAGAAAGGAGACAATAAGATTATTGTTGGCTTCCAAGACCCCTAGAAAATGACTGGGGCTATTTTCCATCTGGAAGGTATCCTCAGTGAGAAAAACTTTAGGAAAATCTCTCCTGGTAGCACGTGCCCCTGGGTGACAGGGTTATTCGCCAGTGACCCACACTTATTTTTCTCTGATGCTTTGTTCTCAAAGAGCTCATAGTGCCCACCTTCAGTGGCTGTCAGTGTTGCAAATGTCTAATCCCAGGCTTCACACTCCTCCCTCTTCTCACAACTTAGATTTAATCTTTTCATGTGGCTTTCTGGGCTGATCTCAAATATCTGGGGGGAAACACCCTCAAAGATGACACTATCTTTTGTGAGTCGCCTTCTTTTACTTTCTAAATATCACCCAGAATAACATCTTTAAATCTCCCTCTTTCCTGCTGCTGCTGCTAAGTCGATTCAGTCATGTCTGACTCTGTGCAACCCCATAAACGGCAGCCCACCAGGCTCCTCCGTCCCTGGGATTCTCCAGGCAAGAATACTGGAGTGGGTTGCCATTTCCTTCTTCAATGCATGAAAGTGAAAAGTGACAGTGAAGTCATTCAGTCGTGTCAACTCCTAGCAACCCCATGGACTATAGCCTACCAGGCTCCTGTGTCCATGGGATTTTCCAGGCATTAGTACTGGAGTGGGTTGCCATTGCCTTCTCCTCCTGTTTCCTAATAAATAAATAAATAAATAACACTTTACATTGTTGTTATCATGCACATGGTCTGTCTGGGAATGCCCAGCTCCAAACTGTCCTGACACACTCTAGATGTAGTGTCCTAAATTTCACTGAAATTTTGACCTGTCCACCTTCAGAGGCTTGGCTTAAGCCTGGAAAACCATCCACATCCCCCAAAGCTCTTCCTTTGCTGCCTGAATAGGCTCACAATCCCCTGTGTTTCCTACATAACACCTGAGTGACAAGCTGATACAGGGGTGCATGTATTTTGTTTACTTTGGGAACAACAGGATTGTTTTCATGAAGCTGTGTTAATTGAGGAACATTTTGATAGTTTTTATATGGGCAAAGTTCCCCCAACAATAATGCTTTCAAGATATATTTTTTCTTGTTCAATGACTGAAACCAATAATTCCTTGCCCAACCAAACCCAGGAATATAACTGAGCATATTGGTCAATATCAACCAAGGTTTGTGGAGTGAATCCATAAATGAATCTCTGATTCCTTCTCCATCATTTCTTCTGTTCCAGTTACCTAAGGTGGAGAAAAATGAAGATCTAATCAGGACCAAGGACCAAGGGCCATCTATAATCTAATCAGGTACCCCTTTCTGATTGTGTTAATCACACAGAGGGATGGTAAGATCTGAAATGTCTGTAAGATTCTCAGCCTCTGAAGAAAGGATGCAGGATCTTCTGGTTCCAGAGTCACTGGCTGGATCTTCCATAGAGTCTGTTGTCTGAGTCCCACACCAACCACATCACACTAGTAAGTTATTGTCAGTATTATTCTCATATGGTGTTAACTGACCTTACAAGTAGCCTGTAACTCCAGATGGCATGGAGAGTTTTTCTTTTTTAATTATTTCTTTTCAGATGAGATTTCAGGTTTCTGTTTATTTCTCAATGTTGTTTTTCCTGAGTCCCAAATATTTTGATTTGTACTATAGTTGAAATAATTTTTAAATGTCTTTACTAGGAAGATATTTGTAATAAAATGTCTGTAATATTAGCTCTCAAAATTTAAAATATTTCTGTTATGTACATATGACATTCATGTCATGAGTATTTCTTTCATCTTTACCATCCAGCTTAACTTAGGATGTGGACTGCTGCTTCACATGACAGTCTTCTTTCCATAGACTTAAGGCTCTAAATGACTATCTAAAAGTCTTCCCAAAATAAAGCTTGAGGTCAGCTTTCAGGATCTTGGTACCTTTCCCAGTGGGACATGATTTAAGCAAAGCAGCAGATGGATTTCAATGCTCTTGTGGTTGAAATGCTTGTTCTGAATCCAGTAGGGCAAAAGTTACAGCTTTGTGCTCACTGAGCCCACAGTGTCATATGGGCCAAGTAAGGTGCTTTCACCCTTGCCAGTGCACAGACCTTGGCCTTGAGTGGGTTCTTCTGAAGGGTAGGGAGACAGTCTAAGGTGTGCCTCTGCTTGGTCTGAAGCCAATGCCTTGTTCTCTGACAGTTTACACAGTATTCCTTTTGGCATAGAGTCGGCATGAGTGTACAGACCCCACCCAGACTCCTGGACCTGGCGGGAAGGCACCTGCTGAGGGATGATGACTTGGCCATTTCTGCTCTGGAACAGCTGCCTGTGGAGCTCTTCCCACCCCTCTTCACTGAGGCCTTCAATGGGAGACACACTGAAATGCTGAAGGCTATGGTGCAAGCCTGGCCCTTTGCCCGCCTGCCTCTGGGGGGCCTCATTGACCTGCCTCATGTGGGGCCCCTACAAGCAGTGCTGGAAGCACTTGATGTCCTGCTTGCCCAGAAGGTTTGCTCCAGGTGAGTCTGATTCAGGTAACCTGGTAAAATCCTGGGTGTCTCAGAGGAAACACCGGGGGTGATGAAAACTGGGTGGAAAAGGGATGGACCAGAGGGATCTGAAGAAGGAAATGGAGAAGCCTAGAGAACTTGCCTCACCAAGGGAAACACGTTTGGGAAGTGTAGGTGTACCTACAATTTAAAAAAAAAAAAAAAGAGCCTAAAGAACATGCCACACCTCCTCACAATGATGCTAAAAATTGCTAGAAGTGGGGAACCAGAAAAGAAAGGAGGAGTAAGGGAAATGGAAGAAATTGAGTCAGAAAGGGAAGAAGGCAAGGCAGCAAGTGATGTCAGGAATCTGAAGTTACAACACATTTGGGAAGTCTGTTTTCAAATTTTCATGCCAATATTTCATTCTGGGTGGGTTTTAATGCTTCCGCACCAATCTTCTTTTTCTCAACAGGAGATGCAACCTGCGGGTGCTAGATTTGCGGGACACTGGTCATAACTTCTGAAGCATGTGGTCTGGAGCCAGTTCTCACAGGTGCACAAGCTCAGAAACAGCACCAGTGGCTGAGCCCAGGCCAATGACAAAGCAGCATGTGGCTCCACTGAAGGTTTTTATAGACCTTTCCTTGAAAAAAAGGACCCTGGACAACTTCCTCACCTACCTCCTCAGGTGGGTGGAGCAGAGAAAAGCTTCCATACACCTGTGTTGTAAGAAGCTGAAGATCACCTCAATGCCAATGAACAATATCGTGAAGGTCCTGAGCATGGTGCAGCTGGATTGTCTCCAGGAGGTGCAAGTGAGTTGCATCTGGAATCTGTCCACCCTGGCCACATTTGCTCCTTTCCTGGGCCACATGAGTAATTTGCAGAGACTCCATCTCTTCCCCATTCAAGTATCTGCCTTCAAGAAGCAGGAGCACGATCACATTGTGCAAATTACCTCCCATTTCTTGAGGATGGGCCACCTCCGGGATCTCCATCTGGAGTCTCCCTCCTTCCTTGAAGGCCGCCTGGACCAGATGCTCAGGTGAGTGTGGACCCCTAGCTAGGTAACATCGAACATAGCATTAGAATATCAAATGCACTCTCTCCTAAAGTGTGATATCCTGTAACCACACAAATCAATTTGGGGCTAAATTGGTGTAATGGTTCTTGAAAGGAACACTCCGCTGTGGAGGTACAATTTATTGAATGGAATGGTTGATGTAGCACTAAAGGGATTATAATTTCTACCTTCAGCAGAGGTGTCTATGTTCATCCACCTTCAGAGGCTTGGCTTAAGCCTGGAAAACCATCCACATCCCCCAAAGCTCTTCCTTTGCTGCCTGAATAGGCTCACAATCCCCTGTGTTTCCTACATAACACCTGAGTGACAAGCTGATACAGGGGTGCATGTATTTTGTTTACTTTGGGAACAACAGGATTGTTTTCATGAAGCTGTGTTAATTGAGGAACATTTTGATAGTTTTTATATGGGCAAAGTTCCCCCAACAATAATGCTTTCAAGATATATTTTTTCTTGTTCAATGACTGAAACCAATAATTCCTTGCCCAACCAAACCCAGGAATATAACTGAGCATATTGGTCAATATCAACCAAGGTTTGTGGAGTGAATCCATAAATGAATCTCTGATTCCTTCTCCATCATTTCTTCTGTTCCAGTTACCTAAGGTGGAGAAAAATGAAGATCTAATCAGGACCAAGGACCAAGGGCCATCTATAATCTAATCAGGTACCCCTTTCTGATTGTGTTAATCACACAGAGGGATGGTAAGATCTGAAATGTCTGTAAGATTCTCAGCCTCTGAAGAAAGGATGCAGGATCTTCTGGTTCCAGAGTCACTGGCTGGATCTTCCATAGAGTCTGTTGTCTGAGTCCCACACCAACCACATCACACTAGTAAGTTATTGTCAGTATTATTCTCATATGGTGTTAACTGACCTTACAAGTAGCCTGTAACTCCAGATGGCATGGAGAGTTTTTCTTTTTTAATTATTTCTTTTCAGATGAGATTTCAGGTTTCTGTTTATTTCTCAATGTTGTTTTTCCTGAGTCCCAAATATTTTGATTTGTACTATAGTTGAAATAATTTTTAAATGTCTTTACTAGGAAGATATTTGTAATAAAATGTCTGTAATATTAGCTCTCAAAATTTAAAATATTTCTGTTATGTACATATGACATTCATGTCATGAGTATTTCTTTCATCTTTACCATCCAGCTTAACTTAGGATGTGGACTGCTGCTTCACATGACAGTCTTCTTTCCATAGACTTAAGGCTCTAAATGACTATCTAAAAGTCTTCCCAAAATAAAGCTTGAGGTCAGCTTTCAGGATCTTGGTACCTTTCCCAGTGGGACATGATTTAAGCAAAGCAGCAGATGGATTTCAATGCTCTTGTGGTTGAAATGCTTGTTCTGAATCCAGTAGGGCAAAAGTTACAGCTTTGTGCTCACTGAGCCCACAGTGTCATATGGGCCAAGTAAGGTGCTTTCACCCTTGCCAGTGCACAGACCTTGGCCTTGAGTGGGTTCTTCTGAAGGGTAGGGAGACAGTCTAAGGTGTGCCTCTGCTTGGTCTGAAGCCAATGCCTTGTTCTCTGACAGTTTACACAGTATTCCTTTTGGCATAGAGTCGGCATGAGTGTACAGACCCCACCCAGACTCCTGGACCTGGCGGGAAGGCACCTGCTGAGGGATGATGACTTGGCCATTTCTGCTCTGGAACAGCTGCCTGTGGAGCTCTTCCCACCCCTCTTCACTGAGGCCTTCAATGGGAGACACACTGAAATGCTGAAGGCTATGGTGCAAGCCTGGCCCTTTGCCCGCCTGCCTCTGGGGGGCCTCATTGACCTGCCTCATGTGGGGCCCCTACAAGCAGTGCTGGAAGCACTTGATGTCCTGCTTGCCCAGAAGGTTTGCTCCAGGTGAGTCTGATTCAGGTAACCTGGTAAAATCCTGGGTGTCTCAGAGGAAACACCAGGGGTGATGAAAACTGGGTGGAAAAGGGATGGACCAGAGGGATCTGAAGAAGGAAATGGAGAAGCCTAGAGAACTTGCCTCACCAAGGGAAACACGTTTGGGAAGTGTAGGTGTACCTACAATTTAAAAAAAAAAAAAAAGAGCCTAAAGAACATGCCACACCTCCTCACAATGATGCTAAAAATTGCTAGAAGTGGGGAACCAGAAAAGAAAGGAGGAGTAAGGGAAATGGAAGAAATTGAGTCAGAAAGGGAAGAAGGCAAGGCAGCAAGTGATGTCAGGAATCTGAAGTTACAACACATTTGGGAAGTCTGTTTTCAAATTTTCATGCCAATATTTCATTCTGGGTGGGTTTTAATGCTTCCGCACCAATCTTCTTTTTCTCAACAGGAGATGCAACCTGCGGGTGCTAGATTTGCGGGACACTGGTCATAACTTCTGAAGCATGTGGTCTGGAGCCAGTTCTCACAGGTGCACAAGCTCAGAAACAGCACCAGTGGCTGAGCCCAGGCCAATGACAAAGCAGCATGTGGCTCCACTGAAGGTTTTTATAGACCTTTCCTTGAAAAAAAGGACCCTGGACAACTTCCTCACCTACCTCCTCAGGTGGGTGGAGCAGAGAAAAGCTTCCATACACCTGTGTTGTAAGAAGCTGAAGATCACCTCAATGCCAATGAACAATATCGTGAAGGTCTTGAGCATGGTGCAGCTGGATTGTCTCCAGGAGGTGCAAGTGAGTTGCATCTGGAATCTGTCCACCCTGGCCACATTTGCTCCTTTCCTGGGCCACATGAGTAATTTGCAGAGACTCCATCTCTTCCCCATTCAAGTATCTGCCTTCAAGAAGCAGGAGCACGATCACATTGTGCAAATTACCTCCCATTTCTTGAGGATGGGCCACCTCCGGGATCTCCATCTGGAGTCTCCCTCCTTCCTTGAAGGCCGCCTGGACCAGATGCTCAGGTGAGTGTGGACCCCTAGCTAGGTAACATCGAACATAGCATTAGAATATCAAATGCACTCTCTCCTAAAGTGTGATATCCTGTAACCACACAAATCAATTTGGGGCTAAATTGGTGTAATGGTTCTTGAAAGGAACACTCCGCTGTGGAGGTACAATTTATTGAATGGAATGGTTGATGTAGCACTAAAGGGATTATAATTTCTACCTTCAGCAGAGGTGTCTATGTTCAATGTACACCCATGATGGATTCATGTCAATGTATGCCAAAACCCATACAGTACTGTAAAGTAAAATAAAGTAAAAATTAAAATTTAAAAAAAAATTGGCTAAGAAGGGGTAGAGAAAAAAGATAGCCAACTGTAAAAAAAAAAATTAATTACATGTATACTGAATTATTCTAAAGTTGGAAGTTTTATATATCATATGAAAATACATGTAAATGGACATACAAGTTTTCCATATTTTTGCTTACATTTTTAGACACAACAGTCAATGAATTGGGAAAATATCACTAAACTCTATAAATAAAATCATTACAGACTTGTAAAAAAAAATCACTTAAAGTATAGGAAATAAAGAGGGCACTGAAGTGGGGAAACCACAGCAAACCAGAGCAATTCTGAAGAGAAGCTCTATGCTCATCAGATTACTGATCAAAATGAGCCTGTCATAAATCCCCTATCTGTAAAAGATTTTTATTTTTTGCTCCAGATAAATTAATTAGTATATGGGAAAAGTATGATTCTGGAGATGATGTTAATCGAGCTGAGAGAAAAGGGTAGTAGAAAGTGGTAGAAAGTTAGCAGGGATGTAAGTAAGCCCCCCTAGACAGGCATCACATTTGATGCTGTGAGATCTTGTGTAAGTTGCTTCTTTATGCATGTCTCCCTAAAGCCTCAGTGACCAGAAGTATTGGCCTCTGAAGCCCAATTTTGGACTGAAGGAAGCCTCAGCTGAAACCATTTTCTATCTCATCACCTAGTACTAAAAACCAGTGATGCCCATGCTTGATTGACACTCTGTGTCCAGCTCCTCTGAGCACATTCTAGGGCATTCCGTTATATTCATTCATCCTCATAAGGAAGTAGAGTATGTTGTAGTCTGTTTGATAAACGAGGAAGAGATCTTTCAATGTTCTATGAATTGACTCAGATACATAATGAAGGTGACAAGACTTAGCCTAGAGAGATATGGGCAATCGATGTATTGACCCTCATCAGACTTAACATTAGCCCTGTAGAAACCATTTGTTTATCCCCTATAGACATCAATTTTAAGAACTAATTTCTTGGTTTCTCCCCAGGTGCCTGAAGACCACCTTGGACAACCTCTCAGTAACTAACTGCCAGCTTACAGAATCAGACTTGACTCATCTGTCCCAGTGTCCGAACATCTGTCAACTAAAAAGTCTGGAACTGAATGGTGTCACCCTAACAGACTTTAATCCTGAGCTGCTCCAAGTTCTGCTAGAGAAAGTTGCAGCCACCCTCCAGGAACTATATTCAGACCAGTGTGGGATCCAGGACTCTCAGTTTGAGGCCATCCCTGAGCCGCTGCTCCCAGCTCAGGTTCTTCAGCCTGTGTGGGAACATCCTCTCCATGGCCATCATGGAGAAGCTGCTGCGACACACCGCTGGGCTTTCCCGTTTAAGTCGAGAGTGGTATCCTGCCCCTCAGGAGAGTTACAGCCCTCAAGGTATTCTCTTAGTGGGCAGACTTCCCCAGCTTCAGACTGAGCTGTTGGTGATTCTGAGAGACTTAGGGCAGCCCAGGACCATTTGGCTAACATTCAGCCCCTGTCCTCACTGTGGTGATGACATATGCACCCACATGGAGCCAGTTATATACAGCTATACCAACCCTGCTAGGTGGTTGCCTCTCTCAGAAGTTTTCTTCTGGGCACTTGGAAACTGAAATCTAGGACATGACCACATCATGAAGTGAAAACAGAGCTATGGTTTCAGACATCAGCTCAATGTGAATGGGAAAAGAAAGGATGATCCAGCAAGGGTGAAAAATTGTGGTGGGAAATGTAGACTCTGGGAGGTGATGGGACTTTCAGAGTTATGGGTTTATAGCAACAGAAAAATGAATCTCATTTTCTGAAGGGAAATTTGGGATGCACATATTGTCGTTGTCTCTGAGGGGATGATTGTAAAATAATGGTCAGAAATAAAGAAACTTTCCGTGTACATGGATTGGTGCCCTTCATGATATATTATTCTGTTCTCTGTTTCCACCTCAGAAATCTCCAGTGACTGATGGAAGAAAACACACCAAATTGTCTATGATCTGAAACCCTACTATTCCCACTAGTTCTCTATTCTATTGTGGACATCTTTTATCTCTTTACTTACTTCTGGGGCTATTCAGTGGATTGATACACACAATAAAGTGAAACTACTCAGAGGCCAATGAGCCACTGGAGTGAAGAGCTCTTGGCAGGATCATCACTGCTGGCTCACGCCACAGCCCTGGACACGAGAAGTTCTCATGGTTCTACTAGTGGGCCCATAGGTCTCAGTTCCTGGTCTTTCTGCGCTGGGAAAGGGCTTCACTATGCAAGTCAAGGCTCTCAGTTCTGGAAAGCATCATCCACACTGCAGATGAGCCAGAATCCCTTGTCCTCATCAACCCATGCCTGTCATGAGTGTGAGTTGTCCTTCTTGAATTAAACTAGTGTGACCAGTAAAGACCTACAATGTCCTTTGATCAAATACTAAAATCACACAGGCGTATATCATGGTTTTAGTATTTCTGAAACCAATTTCACATTAAGAAATTATATCCTGGACTTCCCTGGTGGTCCAGTGGTATGAATCTGCTTGCCAGTGCAGGGGACAAGTGAACCTTGGTCCACATGCTCTGGAGCAACTAAGCCCATGGGCCACAATTACTGAGCCTGTGCTCTAGAGCCTGTGAGCTGCAACTACTGAGCTCACATACCTCAACTACTGAAGCCTGTGAGCTCTAGGGCCCTCAGGCCCCAACTACTGAGAGGGCATGCTGCAAATACTGAGTCTCATGCACTCAGAGCATGTGCTGCTCAACAAGAGAAGCCACAGGCCCGTGCACCCAAATGAACAGTAGCCCCCACTCACCACAACTAGAGAAAACTGGGGCACAGCAACAAAAACCCAACTCAACCAAAAGTAAAAAATTAATAATTAATTAAAGAAAAATAAATGTTATCCTTTTGTGGGGTAGGTCATGTTATTGAGAGATGGACACTGTTCCTATAATACCTACTATCTCTTCCAAATAGGGAAGACTAGTACAGCATGTTTTATCATCAACTTATCAGCCTATATAAAAGAAACACTTTCTGTATACATCTTATCCCTCATAGGCAACTCTCCCTACCCTCAGTTCCACATCCTCAGATTCAAGAGACTGCAGATGATATAGTGTTACATTTATTATAGTAAAATATCCATAAGTAAGTGGCTCTGAGCAGTTTAAAGGCATGATGGTCAAGATTCTTCTGTCTATTAGGGGAATGGGTTCACACTATTAAGAGATGGAGTCCCACAGTCTGCCCTCTGTAAGCGAGAGAACAAGCAAAGTCAGGTTTATTACTCAGGCCAAGGCTTAGGGCTGAAAACTGGGGGAGCTGATGATGTAACTCAAGGCTAAAGGCCTAAGACCCAGGGGACCACTCACGTAAGTCCTGGCATCTCAAGTCTCAAGAGCCGGAAGCTGCTATGTTCATGGGCAAAAAGAGAAAGAGGGAGAGAAGATGCTGTCTTGTTCCATTCAGGCCCCCAGGAATTGGATGAAGTCCACACACACTAGTGAAGGCAAATGTCTTCACTCAGTTGGTGGATTCAAATGCTCATCTCTTTCAGAAACACCATCTCAGAAAGAGCTAGAATCAATGCCACATAAAATTAATCAACACAGAGACCATTAAAAAAAAAAAAGGGCACTCAAATGAAGGCTTGTCGCTATTTTTTTTGTTTTTGTTTTTAGCTCTGTTGATGGAGTGGACCTTGGGCTGGGGAGATCTTGGGCAAGAGGCACCACTTGTCCATTAAATGGAGGTAATGATGAAAACACAGCAGATGGAGTTTCTATAAGATCAATGAGATGATGCATGTTGAGCCCTTGGCACTGGACCTGGCATACAGGAGGAGCTCAGTAAATGAGTCCTTTCCTTCTTTCCTTCTACTAGCCCCAGGATTCTTCATTCCTCATGATTATCCTCTATTTCTTCAACAAGAAGGAAAGAAGAAAGGACTCAGCATTTACATGAGGACACTAATAAATCAGAATTCCCCCAAGCTGCTTTCGCAGCCAGCACAGG
>SJYX01008817.1:334605-344998 GCA_006410675.1 Oreotragus oreotragus
CTGGTAGCAGCTGCCTCTGGATGGCAAGGTTATTTGGGAATGACCCAGGTTTATTTCTTCTCTGACTCCAAGTTCCCAAAGATCCCACGGTGCCCACCTTCAGGGCCTCTCAGTCTTGGAAAATAAGCCTTGGTCACAGGATTCACACTTCATCCTCATCTCGCATCTTAGTTTTAATCTTTTCCTGCAGTTTGTTCTGCTGATCCCAGCTTTCTGAGGAAAACAAACAAACAAACAAACAAACAAAAAAAACAGTAAGGTGACACTGTCTCCTCTGATCCACTCTCTTTTACTATCTTTTTAAATTTTTATATTTTATTTTGCGTTGCGCTCGATTTGTTGCTGAGCGAGCATTTCTCTAGTTGAGGCGAGTGGGGGCTACTCTCTAGTCGAGACGCATGGGCCTCTCACTGCTGTGCCCTTTTGTGTTGTAGGGCATGGGCTCCAGAGAGCACCAGTTTCAGCAGTTTCAGTTCCCAGTTCAATTCAGTTCAGTTCAGTTGCTCCGACTTTTTGCGACCCCATGGACTGCAGCATGCCAGGCTTCCCTGTCCGTCATCAACTCCCACAGCTTGCTCAAACGCATGTCCATTGAGTTGGTGATGCCATCCAACCATCTTATCCTCTGTCATCCCAGGCTTTAGAGCGAAGGTCCAGTAGCTGTGGTGCATGGGCTTAGTTGTTACTTGACTTGTGGTTCCTTCCCCGACCATGGGTCAAACCCGTGTTCCTGCATTGCCATCAGATTCCTTACCACTGGACCACAGAGAAGCCCTCTTTTACTACCTTAACATCACCTAGAATAATGTCCTTGTGAATCAGTGAATGAGTCCTTGATTATCCAGCAACCCCATCATCCTCTGTCTCCTATTCAATCAACTAACCTACAGAAATATGATGATCCAATCGGCACTCGGTAATCTAATCAGGTGTCCTTTTCTGATTGGGTTAGTAGTGGGACAGAGGGATGATGGGAATAAAAAGGTGTATAAAAATCTGAAGCACTGGAAAAGAGATGCAGAATCTTCCTGCTTTAGAGATAGGAACTGGGTTCTCCACAGCATTTGAGATCTGAGCGCCCCACCAGCCCCACCAGAGCAGTAAGTTACTGTCCTCATAAGGACACCCTTTTTAACTCATGATTAAATCTTGAAGGGTAGCATGTATCTCTGGATGCAGTCAGAGCTTTCAAATAATTATTTCTCTCACATGAACATGTTTCATGTTTTAGTTTTGCTTAGCAGTGTAGTTTTGCATCAATCTCAAATGTTTTGATTTGTGCTTTAGTTGATATCAATTTAAAATGACTTTACAAAGGAGGTATTTTTAATGAAAATCATCCATTTTGGAATTATATTTCATGAAATTTAAAATAAATATTTTGAACACAATGGTATTCATGTTAGAGGTAACTCAGGTTGGAGGTTGTGCTGGTCCACATGACTCTCACTAATGTAGGGTTCAAAGAGATTGTTTGAAACTCTTCCCCAAATAAAGTTTGGAGTGAACTCTCAGGCTTGTTGGCATCCACTTTCTAGTGGGACCTGAATCATGCAAAGCAATGGATGTTACTAAACAGGCTAGTGACTGTCTTTTTTCCTCATTGATACTTGTGAGAGGTTTGTTCTGAAACCAGTAGATAAAGAGTTATAGCTTTGTGCCCATTGAGGCCAGAGTGTCACATGGGCTGACTGAGGCATTTCCATCCCTGCCAGACCAGTGACCTGGGCCCTGAGTAGGCTCTTCTGAAAGGGTGAGAGAATGTCTTATGTGTGCTTCTGCTTGGCCTGAGATGGATGCCTTGTGCCTTGACAGTTTCTACAGGATTCCTTTTCTTGTAGGGTCAAGATGAGTACCCAGAACCCATCCAGACTCCTGGACCTGGCAGGAAAGCACCTGCTGAGGGATGATGCTTTGGCCTTTTCTGCTCTGGAGGATCTTCCCACAGAGCTCTTTCCACCCCTCTTCATGGAGGCATTCCATGGGAGACACATCGAGACCCTGAAGGCCATGGTACAAGCCTGGCCCTTTGTCCGCTTGCCTCTGGGAGGCTTGATTGACATGCCTCACATGGGGCCTTTACAAGCAGTGCTGGAAGCACTTGATGGTTTGCTGGCCCAGAAGATTTGTTCCAGGTGAGTGTGTTTAAGGCACCTTGATAAAATCTTGGATGTCCCAGAGGAGATAGGTGGGTTGAAAATGGGTGGGTGGAAAGGGGTCTGAAAATGGTAATGCAGAAGCCTTTTTGCTAAAGGAAGTACCTTCTGGAAGTTGAAGAGTGCATGTAGTGAATGGGAGCCTAGAAGAACATTTCCCACCTTCTCAAAGAGCCTTGAGATACTAAAGCGGAGAACCAGAAAGATTAAGAGGGGAAGGGGCATGGAGGATAGTGAGGTAGAGAGGGGAGTGAACAAGGCAGCAGATGATGTCAGAAATGTTAAGTTACAACACAGGTAGGCAGGATGTTGTCAAATTGTTAGGCTGTTTTTTAATTCTGTGTGTATTTTGACACATCCTCATCAATTTCCTTGTTCCCCTAGGAGGTGCAAACTGCAGGTGCTTGATTTACGGAATACTGGCCAGAACTTCTGGAGCATGTGGTCTGGAGCCAGCAGTTATGAGTGCTCAAGCTTAAGAATGGCACCAGTGGCTGAGCAGAGCTCAACGGCAAAGTGGCACTTTGCTCCACTGAAGATTTTTATAGACCTTTGCCTGAAGAAAAGGACCCTGGATAACTTTCTCACCTACCTTCTTAGGTGGGTGGAGCAGAGAAAAGCATCTGTACATCTCTGCTGTAAGAGGCTGATGATTGTTTCAATGCCAATGGACAATATTGTGAAGGTCCTGAGCATGGTGCAGCTGGACTGTATCCAGGAGGTGCAAGTGAATTGCATTTGGCATCTGTCCACCCTGGCCACATTTGCTTCTCTCCTAGGAAAGATGAGTAATTTGCAGAGACTCTGTCTCTCCCCCATCCACCTGTCTGCCTCCACGAAGCAGGAGCAGGATCACCTTGTCCAAATTACCTCTCACTTCCTGAGGCTTGGACACCTCCAGGATCTCCATCTGGACTCTCCCTCATTCCTTGAAGGCTTCCTGGACCAGATGCTCAGGTAGGAGTGGACCACTAGCTGGGTAACATTGAACACAACCCTAAAATGTCAAAAGCATTGTCTTCTTTGTTGCACTCTCCTTAAATGTGATATCCCATAACCACACTAATCTAGGTAGAGGGTTAAACTGGTCTAGTGGCTCTTGTCGGAGAAGGCAATGGCACCCCATTCCAGTACTCTCTTGGAAAATCCCATGGATGGAGGAGCCTGGTAGGCTGCAGTCCATGGTGTCGTTGAGAGTTGGACACGACTCAGTGACTTCACTTTCACTTTTCACTTTCATGCATTAGAGAAGGAAATAGCAACCCACTCCAGAGTTCTTGCCTGGAGAATCCCAGGGACGGTGGAGCCTGGTAGGCTGCCATCTATGGGGTTGCACAGAGTCGGACACGACTGAAGCGATGCAGCAGCAGCAGCAGCTCTTGTGAGACACCCTGCTGGGGAGGTACAGAGTGCTGACTGGGATGTTTGCATCCCAGGGTTTATAATTTCCTCCTTTTGTGGAGGTGTCTATGTTGAAATGATAAAAATAGGTAAGGAAAAAGGACATTGAAGTCTGAAGCGACACAGCAGCAGCAGTGGCTCTTGTGAGACACCCTGCTGGGGAGGTACAGAGTGCCGACTGGGATGTTTGCATCCCAGGGTTTATAATTTCCTCCTTTCGTGGAGGTGTCTATGTTGAAATGATAAAAATGGGTAAGGAGAAAGGACATTGAAGTGGGGAAACTACATCAGATCAGAGCACTCCTGAAGACAAGCTCCATGTTTGCAATGTTTGTGCCCTCAGTAAACCTCTTCTAAACTCCCTATCAGTTCAGTTGCTCAGTCATGTCTGACTTTTGGGGACTATGTGAACTGCAGCATGCCANGGAGGTGATGTTTGTTAACTGAACTGAGACAAGGATAATAAAAAGTGATAGAAAGCCAGTAGATAATGCAAGGATATAAGTGAGCCCATAAGTGAGCCCCTCTAGAAGGCAACATATTTCATGCTGTGGGATCTTTTATAAGTTGATACCTTATGTATATCTCCCTAGGACCTCACTTGATCAGAGATAGAGGCATCTGGAGTTCACACTTGGACTGAAGGAAGCCTTATCTGAAGTCATTTTTAAATCTCATCACCCAACACTAATATTCAGTGATGTCCACACTAAAAAGAGACTCTCTCTGGCTCTCCTTATAGCATGTTCTTATGCATTCCAATATCTTCATTCATCCCCATAACGAAGTCGAATATGTTGTACTCTGCTTGATAGATGAGAGAGCACTCTCTAGATTCTGTGAGGTAACTCAGTCTCACAGTGAAGGTGATAGGACTTAGCCTACAATGAGATGGACAGTCAGTGTACTGACCCTCAAGAGATGGCCTGACTAATGTTAGTTCCATAGAAACCATTTGTCTATCACCAGTATGTAACTTGGCACTTCAGTTTCCAAGAACTAATTGTTTGGTTTCTCCCCAGGTGCCTGAAGTCCCCCTTGAACAACCTGTCAATAACCAACTGCTGGCTTACAGAATCAGACTTGACCTACCTGTCCCAGAGCCCAAACATCGGTCAGCTAAAGGGACTAGATCTGAGTGGTATCACCATGACTGACTTTAATCCTGAGCTCCTCCACATTCTGCTGGAAAAAGTTGAAGCCACCCTCCAGGAACTGGACTTAGATCTGTGTGGGATCCAGGACTCCCAGCTGGAGGCCATCTTGCCTGCCCTGAGCCGCTGCTGCCAGCTCAGGTACTTCAGCCTGTGTGAGAACTTCCTGTCCATGGCCGTTATGGAAAAGCTGCTGCGACACACCGCTGGGCTACCCTGCTTAACGCAAGAGCGTTATCCTGCCCCTCAGGAGAGTTACAGATCTCAGGGTATTCTCTTGGAAGCGAGACTTGCCCAGCTTCGGGCTCAGCTGTTGGAGATTCTGAGAGACTTGGGACGTCCCAGGATCATCTGGATTAGCCCCAGCCCCTGTCTTCACTGTGGTGAGAACATATGCTATCATTTGGAGCCCATTATATACAGCTGTACTGCCCCTGCCTAGAGAGTTGCCTCTATTAAAAGCTTTCTTCTGGACACTTGGAAACTGAAATCTAGAACATGAGGACATCATGAAGGGAAAAGAGAGCTGTGGTTTCAGACATCCTCTCAATGTGAATGGGAAAAGGAAAGGTGATAGTGGAGGGGGTATTCAGTATTTCAGAGGGAAATGTAGACTCTGGAAGGGATGGAACTTTCAGGGACATGGGCTTCTAGAATCTAAAATATGAACCTAGGTGAATACATGTTTGAGTCCCACATGTTGCAGTTATCCCTGGGGGAGATGGATGTACAGAAATGGTCAAGAAGAAAGATACTTTCCCAGTAACCTAAATAGGAAGGAAATTTAAAACGAGAGTAGATACATGTATAGATATGATTCACTTTGTTGTATAGCAAGAAACTAATGGGACATTGTAAAGAAATCCTACTCCAATAAAAATTAATTATAAATAAATAAAGAGATGCTTATTGAAAACCAACTGCTGTTCTCCATGATATATTATTGAGTGAGTGAGTGAGTGATTGAAGTTGCTCAATTGTATCCGACTCTTTGAGACCACATGGACTGTAGCCCACCAGGCTCCTCCGTCCATGGGATTCTCCAGGCAAGAATACTGGAGTGGGTTGCCATTTCCTTCTCCAGGGGATCTTCCCAACCCAGGGATCGAACTCCCAGGTCTCCTGCATTGCAGGCAGACGCTTTAACCTCTGAGCCACCAAGGAAGCCCGATATATTATTCAGTTCAGTTCAGTTCAGTTCAGTCGCTCAGTCGTGTCTGATTCTTTGCAACCCCATGAACTGCAGCACGCCAGGCCTCCCTGTCCATCACCAACTCCCGGAGTTCACTCAGACTCATGTCCATCGAGTCAGTGATGCCATCCAGCCATCTCATCCTCTGTCATCCCCTTTTCCTCCTACCCCCAATCCCTCCCAGCATCAAAGTATTTCCCAATGAGTCAACTCTTCGCATGAGGTGGCCAAAGTACTGGAGTTTCAGCTTTAGCATCATTCCTTCCAAAGAAATCCCAGGGTTGATCTCCTTCAGAATGGACTGGTTGGATCTCCTNGGAAATGCAGTACTTGGATGCAATCTCAAAAACGACAGAATGATCTCTGTTTGTTTCCAAGGCAAACCATTCAGTATCCTATTTTGTGGAGTGAATCAATGAAAAAGTCCTAGATTCCACCCCCTCCCTCATTCTTTCTCTTTCCTGTAGATATCAAATCATCTGGAGATACACTGTAACCCAATCAGGATTAACCTGAGAGGATTTGTGGAATCTAATCAGGTAATGACTTCTGATTGGAAGTTAGCAGTTGAAAGGAGGGCAGATGTGATTAGAAAGTTCTATAAAAGCCTCAAGCACCAAAGAAGAGACTCAGAAACTTCTCAGTGTGGAGTCACTGCCTGTGTTCTCCCCTAGGACTGAGGTCTGAGCAGCCCCAGAACCACATCTGAGCCGGTAAATTATCAACCTCAGGGAAGATATTCTGCCAACGGTCAGTGTGTACTGAAAGGTGGAATGCGATCTGACATGACAGGAAGAGTTTTCCTTTTCTTTTGGTTAAACTAATTAAAGGCTTTCCTTTTACCTCAAAGTATAGCTTTGCCTTCATCCTAAACATTTTGATTTTGGCTTTGGCTTATATAATTTAAGTGTGGTTTCAAACAGTTCTTCTTGTTAATAAAAGACATCTTAACTATTGGAAATGCTATTTCTTGACATTTAAAGTTTTTATTTTATGCACAAATTGCATTATTTTTAAAAGGCATCTCCTTAATCCTTCCCAGTAAAGTTAACTTTGGAAACTGAGGACTGAAACTGTGTTCCACATGAACTTCTTGCCCCATAATTTGGGCTGAACATGATACTTTAAAGGTTTTCACCCAAGAGAAAGGAAGTCAGCTTGTTCAGTCTCCTGATACAAAGGTGCAAGAGGGACATACATTAAGCAAACAATGGAAGGAAACAGAGGGGCTATTGGTTACCTTGCTTTCTTCTTGGTACTTGTGAGATTCTTGCTCTAGTGCCAGAAGAGGCAGAGCTATGGCTTAGTGCCCACCAAATATAGCCTGGAAGCCTGACAAACTGAGTTTCTTCCTTTCTGGTTCATCATTTCCAAGGCAGTGTCTTTGGCTCTGATTTGATTTCCCTGAATGATGGGGAGACAGACCACTGTTATGGGTATGACTGACCTGAGAAGGATGCTTTGTTCCCTTGCATTTTCACAGGATTCCATTCAGAGAAGAGTCAGGATGAGTGCTCACAACCCACCCAGACTTGTGAACTTGGCAGCAATGAGCCTGTTGAGAGATGAGGCCCTGGCCATCTGCTCTTTGGAGTATCTGCCCATGGAGCTCTACCCACCACTATTCATGGCCGCCTTCTCTCTCGGACGCAGTGAGACCCTGATGGCCATGGTGCAAGCCTGGCCCTTTGCCCGCCTGCCTCTAGGGGGGCTGATGCAGAAGCCGCACCAAGAAACCTTAGAAGCAGTGCTGGATGGACTTGATGTCCTGCTGGCCCAGGAGGTTCACCCCAGGTGAGTCTGATCCAGGTAGCCTGCCAGGGTCTTGGGTGTCCTGGAAGGGACTGCTGGTGTCAGGGAGAGTGAATGACCAAAGGGCAGACCAGAGACTTCTGAAAAAGCTCAGAAGCCTTGAGCACTGCTGAGATCCCATTGGGAAATACCTTACAAAAGTGTACTAGGAAGGATGGAAGACGAAAAAGGACTGGAGGAAAGTGAGCAAGAGAGGAAAGAGAAAAGACAGAAGGTGATATCAGGAATGTGAAGTAAAAGCAAAGATGGGAAGTTAGAATGTTGCCTAAATTCTGAGGCTGTCGTTTTATTCAGTGTGTATTTTAAAGAATCTTATCAAATCTTCTGTTTCCCCATAGGAAGTGCAAACTGCGGGTGCTGGACTTGAGAAATACTGGCCAGGACTTCTGGAGCATGTGGTCTGGAGACAAGCCCCGTGTGTCCTCAGGTCCACTGATGGCATCAGTGGCTAAGGACATGTCAAGAACAAAGCATTCCTTGGCTCCCTTGGAGATGTATGTAGATCTTTGTCTCAAGGAAAAGACCTGGAGCAAATGTATCACCTACCTCTTCACATGGGTGGAGCAGCGGAAAGGCTCCATACACTTGTGCTGTAAGAAGATGAAGATTGTTTCAAGGTCTAAGGACACTATTAAGAAAGTTTTCCGAGTAGTGAAGCTGGACTGTATCCAGGAGGTGGAATTGAATTTCACCCAGAAGCTGTCCACCCTGGCCAAGTTTGCTCCTCTCCTGGGGAAGATGAGCAACGTTCAGAAACTCCTTCTCTCCCCCATTCATGGGTCTGCTGTTGAGGAACAGGACCATCAGGCTCTTCTGCAGTTTACCTCTCAAATCCTCAAACTACAGTACCTCCGCTATCTCCGTATGCAAGGTCCATCTTTCCTTGAAGGCCACCTGAACCAGATGCTCAGGTGAGGGGACCAGCACTGGTTGAGCAACAGTGAACGGTAAAATATCAAGTGCATTGTTTCATTTGCTGCTCTACTGTGAAGTGTGGTAACACATAAGTGGAGCAATCAAGGTGTGAGAAAGCTGGTATAGAAGTTCTGGAAAGAGACATCAGGTTAGGAAGCTACAAATTAGGAGGCATAGGCATAGTGAGGGCATGTATGTGATTTCTTCTTTGGGAAGAGATATCTCTGTTTGATGACAGGTTAATGAAGATGGCATTGACAAGGAAAAACCTAGATCAAGCTAAAAGAACCTTGAAAGCTCTTTTTCCTCATCTATCAAGCAGAGTACAGCATACTCCACTTCCTCAGGAGGATGAATGAAGATGATGGAATGCACTAGAATTTTCTCTCCCCCATTCATGGGTCTGCTGTTGAGGAACAGGACCATCAGGCTCTTCTGCAGTTTACCTTTCAGACCCTCAGGCTGCAATACCTCTGGGATATCTGTATGAAAGCTCCATCTTTCCTCAAAGGCCACCTGAAAAGGATGCTCAGGTGAGGGGAGCAGCACAGGCGAGAAACAGTTAAAACAATAGTAACATATCAAGTGCATTGTCTCATTTGCTGCTCTACTGTGATGTGTGGTAACACATGAGCAGAGCAATCAAGGTGTGAGAAAACTTGTATAGAAGCTCTGGAAAAAGACATCAGGTTAGAAAGCTACAAATTTAGGGACATAGATGTAGTGCAGGCATGTATGTGATTTCTTTAAGAAGGTATAGCTCTGTTCTGATAACAGGTTAGTGAAGGTGGCATGGACAAGGAAAAACCACATCGGACCTGAGCATTTCCCAAAAGAAACTCTGGTGACTAATCTGTGAACACAATTAGCCTGTCTTAAAGTCCCAGTCCCAAGTAAAAACCCAAGTAAGACTGTAGGTGTTGCAAAAGGGCATCAGAGGGCAGACACACTGAAACCATATTCACAGAAAACTAGTCAATCTAATCACATGGACCACAGCCTTGTCTAACTGAATGAAACTAAACCATGCTGTGTGGGGCCACCCAAGACGGGCAGGTCATGGTGGAGAGGTCTGACAGAACGTGGTCCACTGGAGAAGGGAATGGCAAGCCACTTCAGTATTCTTCCTTTGAGAACCCCATGAACAGTATGAAAAGGCAAAATGATAGAATACTGAAAGAGGAATTCCCCAGGTCAGTAGGTGCCCAATATGCTAATGGAGATCAGTGGAGAAATCACTCCAGAAAGAATGAAGGGATGGAGCCAAAGCAAAAACAATACCCAGTTGTGGATGTGACTGATGATAGAAGCAAGGTCTGATGCTGTAAAGAGCAATGTTGCATAGGAACCTGGAATGTTAGGTCCATGAATCAAGGCAAATTGGAGGTCAAACAGGAGATGGCAAGAGTGAATGTCAACATTCTAGGAATCAACGAACTAAAATGGACTGAAATGGGTGAATTTAACTCAGATGACCATTATATGTACTACCGCAGACAGGAATCCCTTAGAAGAAATGGAGTAGCCCTCATGGTCAACAAAAGAGTCTGAAATGCAGTACTTGGATGCAACTCAAAAACAACAGAATGATCTCTGTTTATTTCCAAGGCAAACCATTCAATATCATAGTAATCCAAGTCTATGCCCCAACCAGTAAGGCTGAAGAAGCTGAAGTTGAATGGTTCTATGAAGACCTACAAGACCTTTTAGAACTAACACCCCCCAAAGATGTCCTTTTCATTATAGGGGACTGGAATACAAAA
>SJYX01008817.1:347888-362995 GCA_006410675.1 Oreotragus oreotragus
CGCTGAAGAACTGATGCTTTTGAACGGTGGTGTTGAAGACTCTTGAGAGTGTTTTGGACTGCACAGAGATCCAACCAGTCCATTCTGAAGGAGATCAGCCCTGGGATTTCTTTGGAAGGAATGATGCTAAAGCTGAAACTCCAGTACTTTGGCCACCTCTTCGAAGAGTTGACTCATTGGAAAAGACTTTGATGCTGGAGGGATTGAGGGTAGGAGGAGAAGGGGACGACAGAGGATGAGATGGCTGGATGGCATCACTGACTCGATGGACGTGAGTCTGACTGAACTCCGGAAGTTGGTGATGGACAGGGAGGCCTGGCGTGCTGCGATTCATGGGGTTGCAAAGAGTTGCACACGACTGAGAGACTGAACTGAACTGAACTGAATGACTGAACTGAACTTCAAGTCCCAGTCTGTAAAGGTGGTCTCACATTTCAAATAATGTTAGTATCATATAGGAAATGCATGATTCTGGAGATAATGGTAATGAAGCAGAGACACAGGAGAGTGAACAGGGATAGAAATTTTGTAGATGATGCCCGGATGGGAGTTGCTGAAGTCTGGCAGCCCCAGGGCATGGTGTAGGGTCTTATTGTTTATACATGTCCTCCAAATGCCTCACTTGGCCAGAGATACAGGCATCTGGAGCCCAAACATGGACTGCAGTGATCTGACTTAAAAGCATGTTTATCTAATCTCCCAGTACTAAAATTAAGCACTGTCCACCCTTGTGGGAGACTCTGTCTCAGGCTCTCCCTTGGGCATATTCTAGTGCAACCATTATCTTCATTCAGCCTCCTAAGGAAGTGGAGCATGTTGTAATCTGCCTGATATATGAGTAAAAAGAGTTTTCAAGGTTCTTTTAGCTTGATCTAGTCACACATGAAAATGGTAGAAAGAGACTGGACATTCTCGATATTGAGTACTATCAGATGTTAATAGCAACCTTGGCTGTGTTCTAATCATTTACCTCTCATGTGGAGGTCACTTATAACTCTGGTTTCCCAGATCTAATTGCTTTTTTTTTTTTTCCTCCAGATGCCTGAAGACCCCCTTGGACAACATCTCTATGACCAGCTGCCTGCTTACGAAACCAAACTTGCGCCGTCTCTCCCAGTGTCCAAACATCTATCAGCTAAAGGGCCTGAATCTTGTGACCAACTTTGGTCCCAAGCTTCTCCAAGTTCTGCTGGAGAAAGTAGCAGGCAATCTTGAAGAACTAGACTTAAATGTGTGTGGGATCATGGACTCCCACCTCACGGCCATTCTGCCTACCCTGAGCCACTGCTGTCAGCTCAGAGTCCTCAGCATGTGTGGAAACCTCGTCTCCATGGCAGTCTTGGAGAGTCTCCTGTGTCATAACTCATGGGTTGCCTGCTTTAAGTCTAGAGATTTATCTTGCCCCTCGGGAGAATTACAGTTCTCAGATATTCTTCACCAGGAGAGGCTTGTCCAGCTAAAAGCTGAGCTTTGGGAGATTCTTACAGATTTAGGATGTCCCAGGAAAATTTGGGTTAGCCCCAGCCCCTGTCCTCACTGCAATGAGGACGTGTGTGATCATCTGAGTCCCAATGCTGTAATACTCTGCCTAGGTAGTTGCTTCTATCAGAAGGATTCAGTTTGAGACATACATGTTTAAGTTGTTTTGGTGTGCACAGTTGTAGAAATTATCTGAATTAAAGAGACTTTCCGTGTAAATGAATAAATGCTGTCCATGATATTACTCTGATTTCTATGTTTACATCTCATGGATCTCTAGTTACTGATGGGGGTCAGGGGAGCACTCTCTTGCCTATGATCTGAAACTCCATCATTCACTAGCTGTTTCTTCCCTCGATTTCCTTGGTTCTGTGGGTTAATACATGGAGAAGGTGATGGCACCCCACTCCAGTACTCTTGCCTGGAAAATCCCATGGATGGAGGAGCCTGGTAGGCTGCAGTCCATAGGGTCGCTAGGAATCGGACACGACTGAGTGACTTTACTTTCACTTTTCACTTTCATGCATTGGAGAGGGAAATGCCAACCCACTCCAGTGTTCTTGCCTGGAAAATCCCAGGGACGAGGGAGCCTGGTGGGCTGCTGTCTACGGGGTCACACAGAGTCAGACACTACTGAAGTGACTTAGCAGCAGCAGCAGCAGTGGGTTAATACAAACAACAAAGGAAACATAATCAGTGGTCCTCAACAACACATCCTTGTCATGAGTGGGTAGTGACATGCAAATTCTTATGAGATGAACACTAAAATCATACAGATAAGAAGCATGGTTTTATTATGTTTATATCACATTTCAAAAGTATATCTTTTGAAGGCTCTGTGTGTGTGTGTTAATCTTTCAGTCGTGTCTGACTTTTTGTGACCCCATGGACTGTTGGTTGCCAGGCTCCTCTGTCCATGGAATTCTCCAGGAATACCAGAATGGGTTGCCATTTCCTTCTGCAGTGAATCTTCCCAACCCAGGGATTGAACCCAGGTCTCTTGCATTACAGGCAGGTTTCTTATCATCTGAGCCACCAGGGAAGTCCCTTTGAAGGCTAGGTCATGTCAATAAGAATTTCACTTTATTCCCATAACACGTATTGGTCTTTCCTATTGAGGAAGATTAGTATAGTATGTTTTGACTTCAGTATATCAGGATGTATAATAAAATGACTGTAATATACAGCTTATAACCTATACTTGGCCATCTGCTTCCTCTGCTCCCCACTGTCCCATTCAACCAGATGTTGATATCCATATGTTACAGATCTGTTATAACATATTTATTAAAATTCTCTGGATCTCCTGTCTTACTTATGATGCAGAAAATACTTTCCCTTGTTCTTCTTCTCACATCTAGATTTGCACTATTACAAATATTCTCTATATGGTTGTAGGTGTGATTGATGGTCTCAAGGTGTTTAGCTATGTCAGAAGTCTGGATTCATATTGGTTAGTGCAGCAGACGCTAATTTTATGAAGTAGAAGGACAATAGGACATATAGCTCATTACATTTATAAATTCATAATTCAGTAAAGAGAGGCACAAGATATAAACAATTTGAAAAAAGTTAGAATGAGCTGAACAATGATTTGTAAAATGAGTTGTCATCCAGTGCAGTAATACATCAAGCCCAAAGGGGAGTCAGCTGGAGAAGCCAAATACTAGAGAATCAAGTAGAAAAAGATAAATGCTTCCATTGTTTACAGAGAAGTACATACTTTATGTACTTGTTGCAGGTCATAGTAAGAGTGAAAAGAAAAGCTTTGTGGAAAACAAAGTTTATTATTAGCATGCACGAGCACCATTCAGCTGAAGTTGGGAGCATAAATAAGGCTTTAGAAACCAGGTTTTATTTGCTTGTTTGTTTCATTTGTTTAAAATAAAGTATATCTTAGGTTAGTCATTACATGGATGTCTTTTTATCCACTTTCTAGTTTTTTCTTTTTCTTATAGGTGCCAAAAAGTGGTTTTTTATAAAAGTTCTCTAAGGGTGGGAGAAAGGTTCACGAGAGAGGGAATAAACGTATGCCTTGGCTGGTTCACATTGCTGGACAGCAGAAACCAACACAGCATTGTAAAAATATTATTATTCCCCAAACTAAAAACACATTTTTTTAAAGTGAGATCATATTCTTTGCAACTAATGGAATCTTGAAACAGTAGCATTTGTACAAAAATAAAATTTATATTTTCAAAAGTGAATCAAAAATTTTTAATAGTTCTCTAATATTTTCCAATTTAGAATTTTCTTCAGTTTTAGGATTTATTGATGAGTAGTATTTTAATAGGCTGCAGTCCATGGGGTCGCTAAGAGTCGGGCACGACTAGGCGACTTCCCTTTCACTTTTCACTTTCATGCATTGCTGAAGGAAATGGCAACCCACTCCAGTGTTTTTGTCTGGAGAATCCCATGGACAGGGGAGCCTGGTGGGCTGCCATCTATGGGGATGCACAGAGTCAGACACGACTGAAGCGACTTACCAGCAGCAGCAGCAGTATTTTAATAACAGTTTACACTGATAAAGATGCAACAGGCATTCCCACAAGACAGGGCAAATAATGTACTCTTCATAAGCTCTAGAATATTGCTCCCCCCAAATAGTCTAAGAACGTGAAGAAGTCTTTTTTATACAAGTTGATGAAACAAAGGTTAAGATGACAAAGGTCTCTGAAAGTTGGCACAGCCAAAAAGCTGCTCAGAACATCTGACTGATTGTCAGATGTGCAACATATGTGTGCCTTCCTAATGGCAGTGACCAAGATATCAATACTCAGGGGGAAAAACAACAAAAAAACTCCTAAGATCAGGTAGAATAATTATATCTCGAAGAAACAGGGAGATAGACGCAAGCTACTCCTAAAAGGACTTTTGTTTCTTTAAGTTTAGAATTCTGAAAAAATATTTTATCAAGCTGGCTTTTCCTAACTCTGTGTGCAAAACTATCAAATTTAGAATGTCAGAATAGCCTCATTTGGCCCTCTGGTGTCATAGTCCTGAATAAAATTTATTTTGAACACATAAATCTGTGTCTGTCTTGGATTTTCTTTGGCACAACTCCCACAGCTGATGACTGCTCAGGCAGGAAAGGTCCTTCTGAATATTCCCAGATTCCCACATACCAGAGAATGATCAGCTTGTAGTCTGGCCACTGTTGCAGATTTCCATATCAGTCCAGGAGCTTTCTTCAGAGAATTATTTTTTTATTTTTAATTGATTGATGATTGTTTTACAATATTGGTAAAGAAAACATGGCAGAACACTGTATGACATAAATCACAACAAAATCCTTTATGACCCATCTCCTAGAATAATGGAAATTAAAACAAAAATAAATAAGTAGGACCTAATCAAACTTAAAAGCTTTTGCACAGCAAAGAAAACCATAAACAAGGTGCAGAGAATTATTTTTTAATTAATTAATTTATTTTTATTTTTGTCTGGGCTAGGTCCTCATTGCTATGTGGGCTTTCCCTAGTTGTGGTGAATAGGGGCTGCTCTGCTCCCTTGGGCTTCTCACTGTGGTGACATCTCTTGTTTTGGAGCACAGCCTCTCTGGCACACAGTCTTAAGCAGTTGCTGCCCATAGGCTCTAGTTGCAGTTCAAAGGCTCTAGAGTTCAGGTTCAATAGTGGCTCATGGGCTTAGTTGCCCTGTGGTAGGCAAGATCTTCCTGGGCCAGGGATTGAACCAATGTCCCCTAGATTATAAGGTGGATTCCTAACCACTGGACCACCACAGAAGCCCCAGGTTTTCAAACAAATTTTATTAAATAAAGTTTCAATAAAATTTTTATTTTATTTTGTTTATGTCAGATTGTTGTGTTTAATTTTTACTGTAGAGCAAGGTGACTCAGTTATACACATATGTATTACTTTTCATTATGTTCATGTTTAAAATGTCACCTGAGTAGAATCCAGTTTAATCTTATTTTATGCAAAGGCCATTTATATATATGAGAGAAATATGGTGAAAGTGACCTTCCCCAAAGTGACCAAGACAGAGAACACCCTTCAGAGTGTCTTCACCTTGGTGGCCACAGGTGTATAAGAATTGTTCAGGCATCAAGTAAGTGGGGTGGGTGAGAGGCATGAAAAATTCTTACAGAAGAAAGGGCATCCATTCATGTGTGACCTTAAACATCAAAGAAATCTTTGTATGATGTGTCACAAAGTGGGAGTCACCCCTGAATGTGGTAGAACATTAAACATAAATGAGCTTCTGTGTTTAGTGCAGAAAAGGTGTCGGTATTTATGAAGAAAAAAACAAAATTTTATTTTTGTGGCTGATCGTGTCACCTTGATCAGAATCTGTGTGGAACTTAGCTAGGTCTGAGGAAACAATAATGATCTAAACACACTTGAAAAGGGGCCAGTGAAATTATGGTATTTTGACTTCTAAGACCCCTGAAAAATGGCTGGGGAAATTTGACGTCTGGAAAGCGTCCTCAGTGAGGGGGGAAAAAACAAAACTTAAAGAAAACGTCACTTGGTAGCACTTGCCTCTGGATGACAGTTATTGTGGACTGAGCCAGGTTTGTTTCTTCTCTGGCTCCATGTTCTCAAAGAGCCCACATTGGCTACCTTCAGTGCCTCCAGTCTTGGAAGTGCCTGATCCCAGTATTCTACCCCTTCCACTGCGTACATCTTTTCTTACAATTTGTTATGCTGATCTCAACTTTCTGGGGAAAGAAACACCATAAAGATGATAGTGTCTCCTCTGAGTCACTCTCTTTCCTACCTTTTTTTTTTTCTTAAAATTTGTTTATTTTTGAGGCCTTAGGTCTTCATTGCTGTTTGTGCTTTTCTCTAGCTGGGGCTGCTGTTGCTGCTAAGTCACTTCAGTCGTGTCCGACTCTGTGTGACCTCATAGACGGCAGCCCACCAGGCTCCCCCATCCCTGGGATTCTCCAGGCAAGAATACTGGAGTGGGTTGCCATTTCCTTCTCCAATGCATGAAAGAGAAAAGTGAAAGTGAAGTCGCTCAGTCTGTCCAACTGTTAGCGACCCCATGGACTGCAGCCCACCAGGCTACTCCGTCCATTGGATTTTCCAGGCAAGAGTACTGGGGTGGGGTGCCATTGCCTTCCCTGCTAGCTGGGGCAAGTAGGGGCTATTCTCTAGTTGTGGTACATGGGCTTCTCATTGAGGTGGCTACTTTTGTTGTGGAGCAAAGGCTCTAGAGTACATGAGTTTCAGGAGTTTCACCTCCCAGGATTTAGAGCACAGACTCAATCGTTGTGGCAAATGGACTTAGTTGCCCCATGTCATGTGGGATCTTTCCAGACCAGGGATTGAACTTTTGTCTCCTGCATTAGCAGTCAGATTCTTTACCACTGAGCCACAGGGAAGTTCTCTTTTATTATCTTAACATCACATTGATGAACGTCTTTAAATTTCCCTGTTTCCCAAAATATAAAAATTAAAAAGAAGCCTTTATTTTACATTGTTGGGATCATTCACATGGTCCCTTTACAAATGCCCAGCTCCAAACTGTCCAAAGCCACTCTTATCCTCACTGACATTTTGACCTGTCCACCTTTAGAGAAGACTCAGCTTAGGTCTGGAAAACCAGCCACATCCCCAAAAGCTCTTCCCCTGCTGCCTGAATAGTTTCACAATCTCCTGTGTTTCCTACATAACACCTGAGTGAATAGCTCATTCAGGAATGAGTGTATTTTGTTTTCTTAGGTAATTTATGAAGCTGTTTTAATTTTGACTTGACCAAAACTCCCCCAACAATGATGCTGTCAACTTTTGTACTTTCATATCAAATGGCAGAAATCAATAATCCCTTTGTTGTTTGACTCCCAAGAATACAACTGTCCATATCCATAGAATTCAGGCAATTTTCGTGAAGTGAGTCAGTGATGGGTCCTTGATCGCCTGACCACCCCATCAGTCTCTGTTTGGCTGTGTGTATATGATTCAATCAATAAATCTAGAGAAATATGATAATCCAATCAGATATCCCTTTCTGATTGGATTAGCATGGGACAAAGGGATTATGGGACAAGAAAGGTGTATAAAAGCCTGACGCACTGGAAAAGAGGTGCAGAATCTTCCTGCTCTGGAGAAACCAGCTAATTTCTCCACAGTGCCTGAGATCTGAGGACCCTTCCAGCCACATCAGACCAGTAAGTTACCTCCCTCATTTAAGAATAACCTTTCCTTCCCCATGGTTAGCCAGTCTTCAACAGTGAGTATATTTCTGGATGACAGGGAGAGTTTTCAAAAAATTGTTTCTTTCTGATGAACCTATTTCAGGTTTTAGTTTTGCCTCTCAGTGAAGTTTTGCATGAATCTAAAGCATTTTGATTAGTGCTTTAGCTGGTATCATTTTTTAATGTCTTTACCCAGCAGATATTTAAAGTATCTGGAGTTTTGTTTCATGAAATATCAAATACACATTTTTTACACAGATGGTATTCATGTTAGGGGTAACTGAGGATGGAGGCTGTGTGGGTCCACATGACCTTCCTCTTCCCATAGATTTAGGGCTCCACGTGATGGTCTGACATATTCCACTCATAATGACTGGAGTGAGCTTTCAGGCTTCTTGTTACCCACTTCCAGGTGGGACATGAATGAAGCAAAGCAGTGGATGGAACTGAAGTGGCTAGCAGTTCCCCTTCCTCCTCACTGATAACTTGTGAGAGGCTTGTTCTGAAAAAGGTAGGGAAAGAGTTATTACTTTGTTCCCCTTGAGGCCTGAATGTTATATGGTCTAACTGAGGCACTTCCACTCCTGCCAGAGCTGTGACCTCAGTCCTGAGTAGATTTCTCTAAAGGGTTGAGAGATTGTCTTAGATGTGCTCCTATTTGGCTTGATATGGATGCTTTGTTCCTTGGCAGTTTCCAGACGATTCCTTCTGAAGCAGAGTCAGGATGAGTGTCCCGACCCCACCCAGACTCTTGGACCTGGCTGGAATGCACCTGGTCAGGGAAGATGCCCTGGTCTGTTCTGCTCTGGAGTTTCTGCCCACGGAGCTCTTTCCACCCCTCTTCATGGACGCCTTCCATGGGAAACACATCAAGACCCTGAAGGCCATGGTGCAAGCCTGGCCCTTTGTCTGCCTGCCTCTGGGGGGCCTCATTGACCTGCCTCATGTGGGGCCCCTACAAGCAGTGCTGGAATCACTTGATGTCCTGCTTGCCCAGAAGGTTCGTTCCAGGTGAGTCAGATCCAGCTAGCTTGATAGGGTTCTGGGCATCCTGGAAGAGACATCTGGGGTGGGCTAAGTGGATGGCCAATGGATGGGCCAGAGGGTTCTGAGGATGGCAGTGAAGAAGCTCAGAGGCCTTGGATCACTATGGAAAATACTTTGCTGATGTGTAAATGTGCCTACAATGCTCTCCTTCCTATGATGCTTAATTCTAATAGAAGTGGAGAACTAAAAAGAAGAGGAGAAAGCGACTTGGAGGAAAGAGGCAAAGGAGGGCAAGGTAGCAAGTGACGAGATATATGAATAAAAGCACAAGTGCACAGTCTTTTGTGAAATTTTGAGACTGTGGTTGCATTCTGTGTGGATTTTAATGCATCTCTATTAATTTTCTGTCTTTATAGGCGGTGCAAACTGCGGGTGCTAGATCTGCGGAATACTGGCCAGAGCTTCTGGAACCTGTGGTCTGGAGCCAGCACCCATGGGTTCTCAAGCTTAGGAGTGGCACCAGTGGCTGAGCAGTGCTCAACAGTCCACCGGCCCTTGGCTCCCCTGAAGGTATACATAGAGCTTTGCCTGAAGAAAAGGACCCTGGATAACTTCCTCACTTACCTCCTCAGGTGGATGGAGCAGAGAAAAGCTTCCCTCCACCTGTGCTGTAAAAAGCTGACCATCTTTGCAATGCCTATGGAAAATATCACAAAGGTCCTGAATATGGTGCAGCTGGACTGCATCCAGGAGGTGCAAGTGAATTGGATCTGGCATCTGTCCACCCTGGCCAAGTTTGCTCCTCTCCTGGGTCAGATGAGCAACATGCAGAGACTCCGTCTCTCCCGCACTCACATGTCTGCCCGCGAGGAGCAGGAGCAGAAAGCTGTCCAATTTACCTCTCAGTTTCTCAAGCTGCACCATCTCCAGGATCTCTCTCTGGATGCTCCCTCCTTTCTTGAAGGCTGCCTGGACCAGATGCTCAGGTGAGTGTGGACCGCTGGCTGGAAACAGTGAACACAGCACTGGTATGTTGAGCCCGCTGGGCCCTTTGCTGCTCTATCTTGAGCGGCAGTGCCACTTTGCCACTGAAATCAAGGTAGAAGAACAAACAGGGACACCACACTAGAGAGCTATGGATGGGGTGGTTTGGATCCAATGAGGGCAGGCATGGATTCTTTGTTAGGAAATTCTGTGTAACTTGACTTAGGAAAATAGGTAAGTGAAAGGACCATTTAAGAAGGGAAACCACCTCCGGCCAGAGCAATTTTAAAGAGACGATCTGAGAATTACCTGGCAGTCCAGTGGTTAGAACACTGCTCTTTCAGGGCTGAATGTCCAGGTTTGATCCCTGGTGGGGAAAGTAAGATTGCACAAGCCACATGTGTGGTGTGGCCATGAAAAAAAAGAAAAGAAAAAGAATGTGTGAGAGAGAGAGAGACAGAGAGAAGAGCTCTGTGCTTATCAAGTTTCTAAACACATGAACTTGTCTCAAATTGCCAGTTCCTAAAAGGTTGTCTTTTCCAGCAATATTAAGTTAGTTAATATTTAAGAAATGCATGATTCTTAAGAGGATAGTAGTGGAGCATGACCAGCAATCATACAAAGCTTCAGCTTGTTATAGGTGATGCAGAGATGAAATGTCAGGCTAAATGGAGACAGGTCATTTTGAGTACTGACCTTCAGGAGACACTTAGTAGGACCTTGTCTTTGGGCAAAACACCTGCCCAAGACAGCTGCAACCCAGGTTTCTCAGATATAATCACTTTTTTCTCCCCAGTTTCCTGAGATCCCCCTTGGACCACCTAGCAATAACTAACTGCCAGCTTACAGAATCAGACCTGACCCGTCTGTCCCAGTGCCCGAACATCCATGAGCTCAAAGGCCTGGATCTGAGTGGGGTCACCATGACTGACTTTCATCCTAAGATCCTCTGCATTCTTCTGGAGCAAGTTGCAGCCACCCTGCATGAACTGAACTTAGAGCAGTGTGGGATCACAGAGTCCCAGCTTGAGTCCATCCTGCCTGTCCTGAGCTGCTGTTCCCAGCTCAGGACCTTCAGTCTGTGTGGGAATGTCCTCTCTATGGCCATCATGGAGAAGCTGCTGAGTCACACCACTGGGCTGAACAACTTAAGTGATGAGTTTTACCCTGCCCCTCAGGAGAGTTACAGCCCTCATGGAGCCCTCCACTTGGGCCGACTGGCCCAGCTTCGGGATAAACTCATCAAGATTATGCGGAATTTAGGACGTCCAAGGGCCATCTGGCTTAGCTCCAGCCCATGTCCTCACTGGAGCAATAAGACTTTCTATCCTGAGGAGCCTTTTCTGTACCACTGTTGCATGTCTGCCTAGTTGGATGCACCTGCCAAAGCTCTCTTCTGGGCACTTGGAAACTAAAATATGGGGAATAGATGCATCAAAAAAGGAAAACTGATCCATGGTTTCAAACATCAGCTCAGTATGGATGGGAAGAGGAAAGATGTTACAGTGGAGATGCAGGATTGCAAGGGGAAATGGAGACTCTGGTGGTGTTGGGACATTCAGAAACATGAGTTTATAGCATCTTAAAAATGAATTGATTTTCTGGATGGAAATCTTGTATGCATATGTGGCATTATCCTTGATTGGAAAGTGTAAATAAATGGTCACAAATAAAGAAACCTTTCAGTGTCGTTGTTATATATTATTGCTTTTAATGTGTTTTCACCTCAGGAATACCCAGTTACTCATGAAAGAAAATGCTCAGAATCGTGTATGATCAGAAACCCCACTACTCCCACTAGTTCTCTACTGGTGAGGACATCTGTTACCTCCTTACTTATTTCTGTGCCTATTCAGTGGGTTACTGCACCCACCAAGGAGAACATACTCAGTGGCCAATGAGTCACTGGAGTAAAGAGCTCTAGACCAGATACTCACTTCTTCAGGCCATGACTCTGGATGTGGGGTGTTCTCATGGCTCTCCTGGTGGGTCCATAGGTCTCAATTCCTGGCCTTTCTGTGCTGGGAAAGGACTTCAATACACAAGTCAAGACTCTTCATTGTAAAGGACGTCCGTCATTCACATTGTAGATAAACCAGAGGCCCTGTCCTTGCCCATCTATGCCTGTCATAGAGTGTGTAATTGTCTTTCTTGAATTAAAGTAGTTGTGACCAGCAAAGGTATACAATTTTCTTTGCTGTTTTTTAGTCACTAAGTAGCATACAACTCTTTGTGACCACTTGGATTGTAGCCCACCAAACTCCTCTGTCCATGGGATTCCCCAGGCAAGAATATGGAGCGAGTTGCCACGTCCTTCTCCAGGAGATCTTCCTGACCCAGGGATTGAATCCACATTTCCTGCATTAGTAGGCTGATTTTTTACCACTAAGTCACCAATACTAAAATCATACAGACATATAACATAGTTTTAGTATTTCTAAACCACCTTAAGAGATTGCATCCTTTTGTGGGAGTAGATCATGTCATTGAGAGATTGACATTATTCCTGTAAAACCTACTGTCTCTTCCTATCAGGGAAGACTAGTGGCATTTTTTATCATCAACATATCACCCTGATCTAAAAAATAATTCTTATATACATCTTATAGCTCACAGTCAACTCTATCACCCTCCGTTCCACATGCTCAGATTTAAGCACCTGTAGGTAGGGTAGTGCGACATTTCCTATAGAAAAATGTCCAGGAGTAAGAGGATCTGAGCACTCCAATGGCATATTGTTCTAGAGTGTTTTGTATATATGTAGATATGTATTAGAAGGTATCATTGTGGGAATGGGTTCAAAGGGGCTACAGATATAGAGAAGTCCCATGGTCTGCTCTCTCTAAGCAAGATAACCAGCAAACCCAGTTTTATATCTTGGGCCAATCTTTAGGTCTGAAAATGGGGGAACTGGTAGTGTACTTCAAGTGTGAGGCTAAAGCCTTGAGAAGCAGGGGAACATTCATGTAAGGGGAACATTCATGTAAGTCCTGGAGTCTCAAGTCTTAAGATCCAGAAACTGCTATGCTCATGGACAAGAAGAGAAAGAGGGACAGAAGATGGTATCTTATTCCATTCATGCCCCCAGGAATTGGATGAAGCCCAACCACATAGGAGAGGGCAGATTTCTTCACTCATGTTATGGGTTTAAATGCTGCTCTCATCCTGAAACACCATCTCAGAAACACGCACTCTTAAGATCACATCAATTTAATCACACAGAGACCATAAACAAAGGGCACCCAAACAAAGGCTCCTTCTGAGGATTAAAGGATTCTAGGATTGTTGGCTTTGGGGATGGAGGAGATATTGGGCTGAGGAATCTTAGACAAGAGGCTCTGCTTCTCCATAAAATGGAAACAATGATACACAGTGTATGGGTTTCCTGTAAATTCAATGAGATGAAAAATGTTGAGGCCTCAGTACTGGAGCTGGCATACAGTAGGAGCTCAATAAATGAGTCATTTCCTTCTTTTCCTTGCTAGAAGACAAACTCAGGATTCTTTGCAAATCCGTCGACTATACAGCCCATGGAATTCTCCTGGTCAGAATCCTGGAGTGGGTAGCCTATCCCTTCTCCAGGGGATCTTCCCAACCCAGGAATTGAACCACAGTCTTCTGCATTGCAGGCAGATTTTTTTTTTATCAACTGAGCTATTAGGGAAGCCCCTCTTCATTCCTCAGGCTTACTCTATATTCCTGTAACAGGAAGGAAAGAAGGAGGGCTCAGCACTTACATGAGGCCTTGAATGAATCAGAATTCCCCCAAGCTGCTTTAGTAGCCAGCACAGGGAGGGGGAGGGGGAGGTCATAGAAAAGAGTCCACTCCTCCATAGTGACAGACATTCTGAGCCTCAGGACTACTAGGCCACCTGCTGAGAGATCAGACTAGAGACATGTTGCAAGCAGGTGTTGCAAACTAATGTTGCAAGTAAGCTTTGTTGGCTTAAGCATCCTATAAGCATCTGCTGTAATATAAATGCTAATTTAATATATATTTTTGTACTGTGATTTATATAAATATAGGAGATATACATTGCCTTTTAAAATTATAAAGAAAATTTAGTACTTTGAAAAAATGCATGAGGATATTTTTTAAGTGTTTGATTTGGATTCTCAAAGAAAAATAACTTTAAAACTGATTTTCAAGATTATTCAAAAAATTGTTTCTTCTTAAAAAATATTAGAATAAGAGAATTTCAGAAATGGATTATGAGTCTACTTTTTAAAGTAAACTTTATACTGAAGAGCAGTTTTGTGTTCAAAGTAAAGTAGAGGACAAGGTACAGAGAGTTTCTACTTAAACCCTTCTCCCTCCACATTCATTGCCTCCCCAGCTATCAACATCCCCCATTAGATTGGTATATTTGTTATAACTGTTGAACCTACATTGACATATCAACACCCAAGGCAGAGAGTTTATATGGAGGTTTCCCCCTTAATGTTATGAGTTCTATGACTTCTATCAAGTAAATAATAACACTGTAGAATCACACAAAGTACTTGCTCTGCCTGTTTTCCTTCCTCCACTTCAGTCCAGTTCAGGTCAGTTGCTCAGTCGTGTCCGACTCTTTGCGACCCCATGGACTGCAGCATGCCAGGCTTCCTTGCTCATCACTAACTCCCTGAGCTTACTCAAACTCATGTCCATCAAGTCAGCGATGCCATCAAATCATCTCATCTTCTGTCTTCCCCTTCTCCTCCTACCTTCAATCTTTCCCAGCATCAGGGTCTTTTCCAGTGAGTTGGTTCTTTGCATCAGGTGGCCAAAGTATTGGAGTTTCAGCTTCAGCATCAGGCCTTCCAATGAATATTCAGGACTGATTTCCTTTAAGATTCACTGGCCGGATTTCCATGTTGTCCGAGGGACTCTCAAGAGTCTTCTCTAACACCACAGTTTAAAAGCATCTATTCTTCAGTGCTCAGATTTCTTCACAGACCAACTCTCACATCCATACATGACTACTGGAAAAACCACAGCTTTGACTAGATGAACCTTTGCTGGCAAAGTAATGTCTATGCTTTTTAATATGCTCCAAGTAAGATGGTAGGTGTTGCAAGAGGGCATCAGAGGGCAGACGCACTGAAACCATACTCACAGAAAACTAGTCAATCTAATCACACTAGGACCACAGCTTTGTCTAAGTCAATGAAACCAAGCCATGCCTGCGGGGCAACCCAAGACGGGCAGGTCATGGTGGAGAGGGCTGACAGAACCTGGTCCACTGGAGAAGGGAATGGCAAGCCACTTCAGTATTCTTGCCTTGAGAACCCCATGAACAGTATGAAAAGGCAAAATGATAGGATATCAAAAGAGGAACTCCCCAGGTCGTTAGGTGCCCAATATGCTACTGGAGATCAGTGGAGAAATAACTCCAGAAAGAATGAAGGGATGGAGCCAAAGCAAAAACAATACCCAGTTGTGCATGTGACTGGTGATAGAAGCAAGATCTGATGCTGTAAAGAGCAATATTGCATAGGAACCTGGAAT
>SJYX01008819.1:2669-34157 GCA_006410675.1 Oreotragus oreotragus
ATTTTCAATTAGATTCAACCAGCTCACCACTTACTGCATGGCACTGGACCTCTATGAACTTCTACAGCACTTATTGAACACACCATTTGGCATCTACCTAGTGTATTTTGTATTTGTTATTTTTTATTTTCAATTAGATTCAACCAGCTCACCACTTACTGCATGGCACTGGACTAGTTGCAGGGTAATCAAAGATCACCTTAATCTTTCTCTTGGAGGTGGAGCTCCTTGTGGGTGGGTGGGGCCCAACTTTGGCCATCTTCACACTTTACACGTGGAACACAGACCAAGGGGCTGGTGAAGTGTCAGTAGTAAACTGAACTTTGACCTGGAGATCTCAACTCTAGGTTCACCCTTTGACTATTAATAGCTCTGTAACTCAGAGCAAGTCACCTCACAAATCTGAACTTACATCCTCATTGTCATAAAGATATAGTAATTATACTTTCTAACCCAAGAGGTCACTGGGAGCTCAAGTAAGAGCTAAGCTCTTATTTCCTCACTTGTCAGAGGTTGTCATTGGTAGATGTACCAGTGATTCCAGAGTAGATTTTGTATTTGTGTTGGGGTGGGATGTGAGAAGCATACTGTAATTGTAACAATTATAAAATGCATTCCGATTTCATTATCATTAAAATGAAAACATTGCTTTGAAACACAGCACTGTGGTGTCTGTTGAAGAGCTCTGTTCAAGTGTTCTGAGTTATGGAAAGCCATTGTGCCATGAGCTCTGTTGATAGCATGCTCAGATATTTTCTGCATTAAGACTGAGTTAACTGTCTCCCTTCTCTCTCAGTTACATCTGCAAAGATTTGTTTTGATTGTGATGATAATTAAAAATTTCACACACATAAAAGTTAGAGCAGTGAATTCTCAGGTACCTATTATCCAGCTATGACAAAAATCCATACAAGGCCCTACTCAGTCCCCCACCCCACTTCACAAACAGCCCCCTCTCCCATGGATTACTTTTAAGCAAATGTATTATATCACTTGTAAATATGTTAAAAGAATATATAGTCCAATAGAAATTTACTTCTCATTGTCTTCTACTCAAAAATAAACTAATTTTTCCTTGACGTGTTTGCAAGTGTAGTATTTCATTGTGTAGTTTCCCTAAAGATCTAATTAACCCAGGTGAGAAACATATACCTCATTAAGAAGACCCCAAACAAATCGTAGTTGCTAAGGTGGGAAGTTAGTCTGCAAGTGACTGCTTGGTTGGTGTAGTGATGTCTTTGGTTCCCACATAACTGAATCTCTTCCAGTTTTAGCACCAGTTCTAAAGGCAGTAAGGAAGATCAGAAATTGATCTGGCTAAATAGTGGAGTTTTTGTTGTTAGCTTGCTGATTTCTTATTTTTTCATTTTGTCTCCATGAGTTTATTCTTTATATGATATGGTTCTAATGATAGCATGTTAGACTATCATAGACATTAATAGTGTATATTCTCACCACAGTACACTGAAAAATATACTATAGATATGAATGAATACTTTGGAACTAAAAGTATGTATAGTTTTCCAAAATAATTTTGTTCCTAGATTTAATGCAATTGTGTTTAACAATTTAAAAGTTCAGGTGCAGTAGAGATTCTCTGAAAAGTTGGTTTTTCAGAAAAGCTTTCTTTCTGACTAATACATTTCAGTTCATCAGTGCTGGTTATAACCCTTAAAAATAGCCGCATATACAGATAAAGCTGTAGGTAAAATTATGTTTATAATGGCAATTAGTTTCAGGTAGTTTACTCTCTTGATCAAGACCACAGTGGCAGGGGTAAACTTTTAAGCATGGAAGGTGGAGGGGAGGAGTGTGAAGAGTCTGCAGCATTGAATGAGTGGGCAGATTTCAGTCAATAAGCACACATTTCAGATTTCAAAATGCATTATCTAAGTAGACTCCCTGGTTGTCCTTTGCTAGGGACATTTACTACTTGGTGGATTTTATAAACAGTGCTCTGTGGAGTTCTTTGCTTGCTATTCTGAAACATACTTAAGTTTTGCTCTGAAGAAGTAAATGATTTTCATTTCCACAATCAGTCATTTTTGAGTATTGAGATAGCATTTCCTTTGAATTCCTTTGAATTCAACATAGGAGGTGTAGGAGTCAAATCAGGATCTTATTCCAGTGAAAAAATCTGATTCTTTATTGAAACTTCAGCTTCCTTTAAAAGGCTCCAAGGAGCACTGAATTACAGGAATTCCATATAGCCTATCCTTTATTCTCCCCACCACCCCAGGCCAAAGAAGGAAAAAGTTTTGTCTTTATTTTCACAGATACCACATGGTATGGAACCTTCAGGGCTATTTCTGAAACTTCCTGGTAAGTGTCAGAAAAATCCTTCTAAACACACACGGTTGAATGGAAGATGGTTTTGAGATGTTAATTTCCATTTATTGCATAAAAAGATATTAATTGCATAAAGGACAGGTCTAGCTTAACTCGCCAACATTTTAGAAACAGTAGGGAGGCAGGTCCAAAGCTCTAAAACCAATCAGTCAACAAATGTTTATTTCACACAAAAGTCAAAAGTCTGAAACTCCCACCCTTAAATTTCCTACAGTCCAGCTGGGCAGACAAACTCAAACTCAGGGAACAATGCAGGAGTTAAAGCAGTAAAGCTAGACAAATACACAAGTAATGAAACAAGGCGCTGTGTGTTTGGGCTTAGAAAATAATGTTTCAGCCAATAACATATTCTAGTAGTTTTGAATAGAGGGGTCACAGTGATCTGAAAAACCCTGGAAAAGCTTCACAAAGGAGGTACACATTGGGCTGGAATTGAAAACATAGATAAGGTCTCCTGCATTGCAGGCAGATTCTTTACCGTCTCAGCCACCAGATAAGAATCAGATAACCTAAAAAGGAAGGGAAAAGCAAACAGCAATTATTAATAGTTTTGGAGAGTCAGGTTTTAAGAGTGAGGAGCTGGAGAGGTTAGAATGTGAGAAGAGGCCAGACGGGTTGGATGTCTTAATTGGTAACTCCTGGCAGAGAGGCTTAAGATGATTTTTGGGGATCCAAGGTCGACAGCAGTGTTTAAAACTAGACTATCACTGCGTGGGATTGATTCCCTTTCCTTTCCTCCCTCCCCTCCTTCCGTCCTTTAAAAACAGAACCCGATGACAGGCATTCACTCCCAGCTGACCAGGCACTAAGGCAGCAATCCAGGCGCTGCAAGGCTTCTTGCCCAGAAGTTGTCTCTCCGGGGGTGGAGCCCAGGGAAAGTCGGCCAGGTCGATCAGACCAATCAGCAGGCTCATTCTGGCTTTTGTGAATTACTCTCAGCTGCCCGAAAATGCCCTGGCTTTTTAAAAGGATGTTCCAGCACGACTGAAAGGCATTTTTTTTTTTTTTTTTTGTTTTGTTTTGCGTGCGCTCTCCCACTTCGAATGTCTGAGATGGCAAACTGCGGCGGCGGCGGTGCGCCCGCTGAGCACACACAAAAGTGTTTTCTCACCATATGGTTCGTGTTTACAGGTTGCGTCTAGCTCCTGCTCCCCAGAAATGGAAAATTAATAACGTCGAGGAAACGCCAGCCTGTCACCGGGAGGGTTGAGAAAGGAAAGGGAGCAGAGGGGTCCCAGAAAGACCGGGTTTCCGCGCAGACCAGCCTGCGGAACGTGCGCGGGGTCTGCAGCCTCCCATCCCCTGGCGTCCTTGGCTCGCCGGGAGGTGGGGACGGGGAATCGGGCGCCCAGGCCCACCGGGCCGTCCTCCCCAGCGGCCAGCAGATGGCCCCCAGGCTCCCCCGTCCCCGCTCCAGACGCAGGGCTTCGGCGGTTCGGGAGGGAGGCCGCGAGGAGCTCCCGGTGCCCGCCGCCGCAGCCTCGCGCTGCCGGGCTCTGCGGCCGGCGCCGGGGAACGCGCCCCTAGGCTTGGGAGGCCGGCCTGGGACGTGTGCGGAGGCCGGGTCTCGCGAGGTGAGGAGGAAACGCAGGAGGAGGAGGAGGAGGAGGAGGCAAAGGAGGGAGGAGGAGCCGCGCCGGAGCGGCCCCCGCCCCGCTGGAGCCCGGCTGGAGCGCGAGGACACCCTGGCCCGCCGCCCCGCGCCGCTCTCCCCGCCTCTCCCCACGCCTTCCGCCTTCACCTAGGGCCGTAGGTGCGGCGCCGGGAGCGGGCGGGAACTGCCCGCGGCCGGAGCCGGGAGCCGCGAGCCGGAGCCAGCCCCGCAGCCGCCCGCGCACCCCGCTCCCAAGCCCGCCGGCTCTCCGTTCCGCCGCCGGGAACTGCAAGGAGGCGTCATGTAGCAGCCGCCGCAAACCCACCTCGGATTTGCAACTCTTGTTTTTTTTTTTTTTTGGTGGGGCGGGGGACGCGGCCAGCTTCTGTCTCCGTCCCCCGCTTTCACACCTTCTCGCGTTTGCGAGCTGCATCTGCCTCTAGGAAATTGAGGGAGTCGGGGGAGGGTGGGGGCCGTAAATCAGAGTTGGCCCTGCAACATTCCCCGCACCTAGAGGGCCATGGCCGAGGAGAGCTCCGAGGTGCCCGCGGAGTTGATAGGTAAGAGTCGCGCGGTGGCTGATTTTCTTTCTGCCTCTGCGGCCCCTCGCGTCCACCTCCCACCCGACCTCTCTCCTCCCGCACGTCCCCGCGCCCCTGGGGTCGGAGGGGTGTCGGGCAGGGTCGCTGGGGGGCGCCGGCAAGTTTGCTCCCGTCCGACCGCTAGAAAAGCTGAGTCCTGAGAGGGCCGGCTCGGGGAGGAATCGGGAGCCCCGGGAGCGCTCGCCGCAGCTCTGCTGGCGGCCCCCGGCGCCGCCTCCCGCGGGGACCGGGGGTCCAGGTTGGCGGAAGAAGGGGGTGGGCTGCCTGGGTCTGGGGGGTCCTGCAAGCGAGGAGAATCCTCTACAGTGGCCGGTCCCGCGTCCCCAACTCGGGAAGTCCCGGAAAGCCCAGGACACGAACGGCTGGCGAGCGCATAGTAGGTCGCCTCCGGCACGTGCCAGGAGCTCCACATCCCACCCCCAGGTCCCCAGAAAACTCTCGGCCAGAGGTGCCCTTGTGACGTAGGGCTTGGGGGGAGGGGGCACTGGTCGGGTGTAAGGACTGAGCCTGGCAAGGCGTGGTTTCGCATCGCGAAGTGGGAGCGAAAGGGTTACAGGACTGACGCAAACTTGCGCCAGGAAACTGAGGGTTAATGATAAAAGCCTTACTTCAGTAATGATTAACCTGCCAATTCTCCCCATCCCGGATCTCTTAGGGAACCTGTATGTGGTACCCTGTGCAAGGTGACCCATTGTTTGAGTCCCTTGAGGGTTTTGGTGGGGGGTGGTGTGTGTGTGTGTGAATATTTTGTCCTGCGGTTTAACTTAGTTATGTAGAGAGAGGGTTAACATGGCAGAGCTTAAAATGAGGTTTGGGGGTAAGAGTGTTCAGAAAACCCGGGGGTAAAGCTCGTGTGTGCCTGCGTATGTATTTGTGTGTGTGCAGCATGTTGTATTGTAACAAGGTATGTGTTGTTCTGTGCGTGGGGGTTTTGAGCCCCGGGGACCTGTTTCCTTACTGTCTCATTCTTGGCACACTACGCAGCCTAAACTCAGAAAGATGATAGTTAATGGCTGCTGGCAAGAGTTCTAAATGCCCATGCATCTGCATTTGAGGAATCTGCCCCTCTCTTTCACCTCTTAGAGGTATTACTTTGGAGGAGTTTGTGAGTGTTCTTCCATTAGCGACTGTTAACTCAAGCAGGTGAAACTTGATGTAAAGAAGCTGTTGCTAGGCTAATATGGAAGATGGAAGCTTCTGGTTTTGTTGAATTAAAAAAAAGCCTAAGTCTTGACTATATTTAGGATATAAAGGCCTCTTCCCCTCCCCTTCCTCAGTCCTGTAAAGTCCACTGGGAATGAGCATCCAGTTCTGGGAGCAGGAGATCTTACCAAAACTCTACCCAGAAGAGGAAACACATGCCCAGAACCTCTGAAGATGCCTCCTGAGGTCCTGGGAAAGATAATTTAGGGAAGGGTTTGCATCACTGGCCAGGGGATAAGGATAACTAAAGCAGGTGGCAGATACTTTTTTAAAAAATGGGGTATCCTTGAGCCTGGTGGTGAAAAGTTTAGGTAATTAGACTTTGCTATTGCTGTTTAGTCGCTCAGTCGTGTCCGACTCTTTGCGGCCCCATGGACTGTAGCCTGCTAGGCTCCTCTGTTCATGGGATCTTCTAGGCAAGAATACTGCAGTCGGTTGCCATTTCCTTCTCCAGGGGATCTTCTGGGCCCAGATATTGAGCTCCAGTCTCCTACATTACAGGTGGATTCTTTACCTCTGAGTCACCAGGGAAGCCGCAGTTAAACTTTAGGTTTAGGTAATTAGACACAAGATAAAGAGTGATGAAGGACAGGATGGTTTTCTATTGATGATCCACAAAATGAATTCTTTGTATATTTCAAAAGTTGAAATTAACCCCTATCTAGAGATGGAGTTTTTGTGTTTATCGAGCTCTGCCCATCTTACATGCCTCTCAAATAAGGGACACAGGTTTTTGTGATGGCCCAATATTCTTCTGGGCTTTTAAGTGGTCTAATTAGCCTGGGTGAGGGGAAATTCCTGCGTTCTGCTTTAGTGTCTTATTTCAGTGCTCACAGGGGTTCTCTTCTCATCAATTCAAAATGGCAACCTTGTGAAAAACTCAAAATATTTCCTGAAGCTAATTCCCCAAAACATTAAAAAAATGTGTATCTTTCTGATTATTAAAGTAATACAGGCTTTTTATTTAAAAGATTCAGAGAAGAATAAGAATATATGTCACTCATGTTACCACTCCAAGATAGCTATTTTTGACCTATGGCTATATAACTTTTCCTGTCTTTTTCTTTGTGTATATTTTAAGTCAGTTTCACATGCTCATTTCCCACAGTTCTTTTGTAGGGGAGAGACGTAGTCTGTACCCATTTTGAGTGCCGATAAGATAGGAGCTGCCTAGGGAACTCCCCAGGCAGCAAGGTCCTCCACTTGTTCCCTCCCCCTTCCTACATTCCACCTCGTTGCTGTCCCCTGGACAAACTGTACTTTCTCATCTTCTCATGCTCTTTTCTCTGCTGACAATGTCCCGTCCTCCCCTCCTTCACTCTTCTTATCTGAGTGGCTCTTAAACTCATTGTGGTGGGTTTCTAATAAGACTGTTTTGACCATCCCTTAATAAATACATGAACACACTTGTTAAGTTGCATGCATATTTCACTGAGTGTGTGTAATCTAGAACGTAACAGTGAAACACAGTGCAAGTAGAAGTAAAAATGCTACTGTTTTCTTCCTGCACCCGAGTGGGTTGTATTGGACACTGCTTTGGAAACCACTGGTCTGTTTCCTATTACTTCAAGATTCAGGTCAGGGGTCCCCTATTCCCTGAAACCGTTGTGTGTCATCTTGTCCACGATCTCATGGTAGTGGGTGCACATTTGTCTAGTGACATCGATCCCTGCCCTCCACTAGATTGTAAGCACCTGTGGAAGGCAGGGGTCATCTCTAGTCCAGCACTTAGCAGAGTAGTTGGCACACTAGGTATGTTTGTTGAATGTATGAATATATCAAAATCATAATAGACAGCTCAGAGTGATGGGGTTATAAAGAAATTTGCTGTGCTTTGCAGAATCTAACCAGGAGGAGAAAAGGGAAAGTGTGTGCTGAGAAGTTAAGCTGGAAAAACGTGAAGGGCCTTTTGTGGCGTGCTGGAAGGACTGGATTCATCCAAAAATGACTGTGAGTCATAGTCACAGCAGCACAAGGGACAAGATCAGATCTGTGGCTTTGGAAGGGCCACTTTGGTTCTGGGGGCTGATCGGTTAGAGGTGTCGGGCTAGTCTCGGTGAGAGATGCTGAGGCCCCGAATACAGAGTGCAGAGCCGTGCTCAGAAACTGTTTTGGAGGTGGTCCTGGGAGAATAGGTGACTGGCTCCCTGAGAGAACGGTGTGCATACTCAGTCGTGATATTCCCGACCTAGGAATTGAACCCATGTCGCCTGTGTCTCCTGCATTGGCAGGCGTATTCTTTACCACTGCACCACCTGGGAAGCCCCTGAGAGAACGAAGTTGGAGGTAAAGAAGATTTCTAGCTTCATGAAAGGCCGGAAGAAGAGCAGAGAAAATCAAATCAAACTAACTTGGATTTGGGACCTGTTCAGTTTGGGGGTGCTCATGGGAGGGCCTGCTAGCATTCAGCTTTTCAAGCTGGGGGCTGCAGATGACCAGGCAAAACAGTCAGTGAATTCTTGTGCTCACAGTCTACTCACAATATAGTGCTCTATGCTACTACTTGCCATATTTCTTCTTTTTCTCCCTGGTGTGTGAGTATCCTCTTTGCCCAGCAAGGTTATGTCATGCCTTGCTTGCATGGACTGGTACCGTATCATCTGCTTTTATATTTGCCTCAGCATCTGAGCACACAGTCCAAGGCACAAAGTAAGCGTTCATGAAATACTTGGTGCTGGATTAGTATCAAGCTTGTGAAAATAAGCAAAAAAGAAAGAAAAATAAAAACAACTGAAAATGTTCCTTCAAATCGTCTATCCTCGCCAATGCTTTTCTCTTATTAATAAAAGAATCTAATGAAGCTATTCCTTTCTTTCAGAAAGCATAAAGGATGTTCTTGGCAGAAAGATAAAGATTGCATTGAAGAAGAAAGTAAAGCTGGAAGTGAAGGGAGACAAAGTTGAAAACAGAGTGTTGGTAAGTATTAACTTTTTTGAAGTCTGGAAGTGAAAATGCTTTTCCCTCTATTGTTTTGATTGCCTGATTTTCAGGCAGTGCTTGTTCTGTGTTTTATATTTTGTTCAAATGTTCTGATGCCCATTTTCTCCTAGGTGAGCTGGAATATTTGCCCACTGAAAGTGAAATTTTAGGGACTGAAGTTTTAAAATATATTGTCTTTCTTAAAGTTGTAAGTCACCCTCCTCTTGGTCGTCTCCTAGAGACCATTTTCAGGTTGGTTGTTGAAAGCTGGATGTTAAAGGGAGCTTGCTTTTTACTTTTGTGGTGGCTGAGTATCTGATCCTGTTTGTGAGGACTTTGAAGGAGTTAAAAAAAAATTCATCTCATGTCAGTTTAATTATTAAATTTTCTCAAATGTTATATCTGTATCCATCCAGTATCCACATCCATTGGTTTGGGGAGCAGAGTGCCAGCTTGATCTTTGCCCTCGCTTCAGAGCCCCCTTGAGGGCTCTGATAAATGGTAGTTGAGCAGATTTGCAACTGCTAAGGCCCATGGCACTTGCATTGGATAAAATGTAGCTAAGATGAACCCTCAGCCAATATGTGAGTACCACTAGTCCAGTGTCTTAGGTATTTAGTATGTCTGCTGGTGCTGATGGAACTTGGGGGGCTCCCTCCAACTTGGGAGAGGAGTTGCTTGGGGACTTGAGGGGTCAGCCCGTTGAACACAGGATTGTTAGGGAGTTGTCAGCTCCTGGGTTGTACCTTTAGGGAGGTGAAAAGTCGTCTGTGATGTTTTATTGGTTTATGTGTTGAAATTGTGGCAAACCTTAAGCTTAGGTAAATACACCTTGCTTGTGTTTTTGTTAGAATAGTCTGTTTACTCTTATTTATCTTTTTATCATTAGAAATTGTCAAACATATGCAAAAGTAGAGAATAGTATATTGAATTTTGTATCCTTTTCATCCAGCTTCAACAGTTTTCAGTATTTCAAGAATATTGTTTTATCTCCTGCCAGTTTCCCCCCGCTTCCCCCGTCTGGAGTATTTTAAAACCTCAAGCATGTGTCATTAAAAGAATATTTTTAATATTCTGTTTCTTCAGTTGAAGTTGCCACAGAATTTGAAATATCTTTCTCATAGCAGCTGTCTTAAGAATCTCTTTAAAACATCTGACTGCCTTCTCCTGTGGATGGAAGGATTATGCTCTTTATTGATGGATGACTTCTATTTCTCTGTGTACAAGTCGGGATGGCAGAGAAATTTAAGTGGAAAAACTCGATGGAGTGACTTTTGCCCTGCAACGAAACGTGTTTACCCAGACTGTATAATTATGGTTATCAATAGCAGAAGTGATTGGTATCATCATTCTGCTTCAGTTTTGATAAAGAGTAAGTTTCCTTAAGGTGGGTCATACTTAGTATTGTTCAGCCAAAGGGTACAGGCATGTTTCGGCAGTGGCAGGATAGAGAGAAGAAATTTTGTTATTGCCACTTGTTTTGCAGGTTTACTTCACAAGATGGGTTCACCTTTTGACAATTTGAATATCAAGTAGTGTTTCCTGCAACACTCTAACATGGTATGTGGTACTAGTTGATATGGACACTGTTCATCAGCCTAAGAAACCCATGTCATGAGTAAAATTTGCAAAGACAAGTTTAACATCAAATAAAATCATTTAGCACTCTTAAAAATTAGTTACGATTGGTACTTACTGTTAAGATTTTTTTTGAGGTGGGGTGGGGGGACCTTCATCTTAACATTAGCTGGAGTTGATTAAGGTTGTAATCAAATTACAAATGTATTTGAATTTAAACATTTATCTCCCCAAATCTGGAATCTAAGCAGTTTCTAGTAGCTTAGAGTAAACTTGTTTTAGCTATTCCTTACTTGCAGGGGCAAGAATTGTCAGTTGAAATAGTCAAGGTTTGACAAGCTTCAAGTGTGAGCAAGATGGTCTACGAATTCACCTGAAGTTGTTGATTTTCTGAATTTAGAGAAATTCAATTACTTAAAACATTGGGGGAATCCCCTTAGAATTTGTATTTCAGACTTTTGGCTGTCAGCCCAATGAAACAGGGCAAACGTCAATTGGCTTGACTCGGCATTTCTAGATTTTTATTTCTCATTTCTTTCCCTACTGCCCGGCTACTCTTTATGTCCTTCCTTCTTGTAAAGCTCAGAGTGATTGGTTCCTTGTTTTTACATTTGGAGACTTTGTGCTATTTCCAGCTTCCATTTTTCCTAGAGTTTATTTTCATCTTCCTTCTTCTCATGGTCATGATAACTAACATTTATATAACATGTTCTGTTGAACACTTAATTATGCATTGCTTTATTTGCTCCTGCTGCAGCCCTCTGAGTTGGGCCCTACTTACACGTGCATTTGCAGAAACTGAGATTTGGAAAAGCTAAAGGAACTTGTTTCAGGTCATCCTGCTAATGAATGACAGAGTCAGGAGTTGAACCCAGGTCTGTCTTACCCATTTCACCATTATACTAAAAAACCAAAACAGTCCTTCAGCTTGTTGTTCAGTGGTTGCAAACTTTCACAAGATTTGGACTTTAAAAGGATTAGAGCTCCCTGTATGGATTTGGCTGATTGATACATTATTCATTGCTTGGTTCCATACTTGCTGAGCATGAGCCAGACACATGGTATGTCCAAGATGGACGTCGACTCTGACTTCATGGGATTCAGAGCTCAGCGTCTAGTTGGGGAGCTAAACATCTCAACAGGCAATGCTTTGAGATATGTTGTGAGCAGGATGACTGAAAGCACTTGGGAGGAACCCCTGACCCAGGCCTGAGGGTCAGGGAAGACTTGCAGAAGGAAGGCAAATGTAAGCTACCACCCAACGGATGAACAAGAGTTACTAAGGGAAGAGAGTAGAGGCATGTTGTAGGCAAAGAAAACAGAATATGCCTGGAAGCCAGAGAGAGCTTAGCGTCTCAGAGACATTTTAAGTACAGTGGGAGCAAGAGGTACGGGGTGGAAAATGGCCCAGCCTAAAGCTAATGCTCAGAGAAGGCCATGGCACCCCACTCCAGTACTCTTGCCTGGAAAATTCCATGGATGGAGGAGCCTGGTAGGCTGGAGTTCATGGGGTTGCTAGGAGTCGGACACAACTGAGCAACTTCACTTTCACTTTTCACTTTCATGTGTTGGAGAAGGAAATGGCAACCCACTCCAGTGTTCTTGCCTGGAGCATCCCAGGGACAGGGGAGCCTGGTGGGCTGCCGTCTCTGGGGTCGCACAGTTGGACACGACTGAAGTGACTTAGCAGCAGCAGCAGCAGCAAAGCTAATTCTTTTTCTTGCGGTCAGGATCAGGTGGAAATCGGGATTGTTTAAACAGGTCTCTTCCTGCCACCTGTTTCTAATGACCACCACGTAAACTTTATCCTCCCCTGGGCCATAGGGCCCAGCCGTTAAGGCCTTGGACCTTGAATTATGCCTGGTTCACATCATAGCCCAGCCACTTTGTAACATTGTTCAGCCTCAGTTCCTTTCTCTGATGAAACAGGCTTTATAAAAGTATCTATTTGTAAATAGTTTCTTTTTTTTCTATTTTTTAATTTAAATATTACTTTTTTTTTTTAAACAATGTTGTGTTAGGTGAGAAGCACAGGGAGCCCAGTCTGGTGCTCTGTAAATGGTTTCTTTGTAGACTAACTGGGATGGGTTTTTAACACTGCCTAGAGCATGCACTGGAGAAGAAAATGGCAACCCACTCCAGTATTCTTGCCTGGAGAATCCCAGGGATGGGGGAGCCTGGTGGGCTGCCGTCTATGGGGTCACACAGAGTCGGACACGACTGAAGTGACTTAGCAGCAGCAGCAGCAGCAGCAGAGCATGATCAACAAGTGAGAAAGCAGAAGGAACCAAAGGGTTCTGCATTCTGTTTTCCCAGTGGCACAGATGATTTCAATGCCCAGTTGTTTGTGTTACCTTTAAAGCAAGATGGAAGGCAACTGATGAAACCTGAAATTCCTAAGATGTGTGCTGGTCCAGTGAAATCAGAAATGGTAGGATATTCAGGGGGAGAGTGTTTTATGGCCAAACAAGTTTGGCAATCAAACATTAGACAAAGATCAACCAATGTCTTTACTGCACGACTTTGATTCAGAGACTTTGGTTACACTCATGTGCATAGTAGATTTCTCAGAATGAGATGAAATATACTGTCATTCTCAAACTTACATGGCCAGAAACCCTACTGACCATAGTTGGGGAAACTGGGATGGAACAGTTAAAGTGAACATGGAACAGGCTAGAACGGCTCTCCATCATTTGGAGTGTCCTCCTAGGGGACATTCTTTGGCCTGTAATTTTTTAACAAAGGGCTGGGCAGGTCTGCTGCAGGCCACGTACTGGCACTGTGTCATCCTCTTCTGTGATCCTTTCCTGTCTCGTTGTTAGAGGATGTTATTAGGAAGTGATTCTGTGTTAGATGGTCAGCCTTTTCCTCCCATCTGCTAATTGAATCTTCACCCAATTTAGTACCTGGACTTTTAAAAGTGGAATTTCATTTTTACACATTAAACATTGCAGTTTTAGGTAACTGTAGATTTGCATTGTTATAGGAAGTAATGGGCTTCCCTGGTGGCTCAGAGGTTAAAGCGTCTGTCTGGAATGCAGGAGACCCGGGTTCGATCCCTGGGTCAGCAAAATCCCTTGGAGAAGGAAATGGCAACCCACTCCAGTACTCTTGCCTGGAGAATCCCATGGAGGGAGGAGCCTGGTGGGCTACAGTCCATGGGGTTGCAAAGAGTTGGACACGACTGAGTGAATGGAGAGAGATTCTCTGTATCGATTATCCAGTCTCCTCTGTTTTGCAAAATTCTGGGACATGACCACGGGTTGTTGACAGTGATAACTGGAAAATTCGGAATATTTCAATCACCATAGCAATGCCTCGTGTTGCCTTTCAGGTCCACAACCTCAGACTCGCCACTGCTCTGCCTGCTGATAGCCAGAATCTGTCTTCTATCTCCATAATCTTGTCACTTCAAAACTGTTCCATAAGTATAATCACACAATATATGTGCCTTTTGGGGACTGGCTCTTTTCGCTTCTCCTTAATTGCCTGGACATAGATCCAAGTTGTGTGTGTCCATTGCACCTTTTCAGCTCTCGTTTCTGAAGAGTAGTCTGGGGTATGGACGTACCACGGCTTGTTTACCCACTGCTCACCCACTGACAGAGTTGTAGGCTATTTCCAGTTTGGGGTTGTTAGGAATAAAACATTTGTTTACAGATTTTGGTGTGAAAATAAGTCTCCATTTCTCCCTTTGAAATGCCAGAGAGCGTAATTGTGGATTTGTATAGGAATTGCCTGTCTCATTTTAGAAGCTGTTGTTTTTCATTTTCCAGCATGGTTATATCATCGCATAGTCCTATCGGCAATGGATGTATGATCTAGCAAATTGGTATTGTCAGGGAAAACAAGGTCTCTCACACCCTTCTCCCACCCTCTTTCTGCTGTTGTTCACCTCTCGCTAGAACCATGTGCGCCTCTCGCTAGAACCATGCCTCCGAAGGTGTGGAAGGCCCATTCCTCGTCTCTGCTTCGTTTTTCCTGTTTCACTTTGGGATTTGGGGTTTGATCATCTTTGCCAATCCCTTATTTTACCACATCCCTCTTAAAAGGGGACAGAAGCAGGACTTCCTTTCTTAGTAGACTGAGCAAGTTGAGGAAATGACATGAAACTAACTGTGTTGTTTGTTCACCTGTTCCTTGAAAACCCTTCATTGGCTGTTCACTTATTTAGTCCTGAAAAGTTAACCTGGCAGCACTTTAATGTATTTTCTCTTGTTTGGCTATTTATTTATAACTTTTGAACCTCTTAGGCTTGACTGGAATAACTGTAAGTTAACTTAAAATGAGGAAAAGTAAAGGGACATTCTTCGGATATCCTTTGGCCACCTCATGAGAAGAGCTGACTCATTGGAAAAGACTCTGATGCTGGGAGGGATTGGGGGCAGGAGGAGAAGGGGACCACAGAGGATGAGATGGCTGGATGGCATCACCGACTCGATGGATGTGAGTCTGAGTGAACTCCGGGAGTTGGTGATGGACAGGGAGGCCTGGCGTGCTGCGATTCATGGGGTCAGTCGGACATGACTGAGCGACTGAACTGAAAATGTCTTGATGGCTGTGCTGTCTTTCATTAAAATATAAGCTCCACTCACACCTGATTATTTTTAAAAATGTATGAAAAAGAGAATAAAGCTCACCTAAGAGTTCTGTAAGCATCTGGCCCATCTAAGCATGAATTAATGGACACTTCAGTCTCTGATACGGAAAGCATTGCACTTCTACATGAGGCTCTACTCACTTTGCATGACTAGTCTGTTTGATATTTTCCTAATTCCCGCATCTCCTAACACCTAACTTGATTCAGCAGTATGACCCATGGTGTAGTCACTTCTCAGACAAATATTCCCACTGGAGTTTTTGTTTTGTAGCCACTTTCAGGTGATACTAACCTGTCCAGACTTAAAAAAACCCCAATTGTACCATTTAAAAGCACATATATTTTCATGGAGCCAATAAAATAATGCTATTTTAGGAGTTTACATTTTGCAAGTTTATCATTTAAAATCCAAATAAACTAACAAAAGCCAAATAAATCCAAAATAAACTCATTCAGTGATTTCCATGAGGCTGGTTTTTTTTTTTTTTTTCCCCATGAGGCTGTTTTGATGAACATATCTCAGAAATAGAGGGGAGATTAAATTATGTTTTGGCTGCTTAGTATAGAGTGTCCCTATTTACCAGTTAAGTAGTACAAATATCACAGTTTTTATAATAGCTAACTTTTGCAATCTCAGGATGCTTTCCAAATAGATAGAGATGGGGGTGCTTTATCCTGAAAATTTAGAAAGTTTTAATCACTCAGTCATGTCTGACTATTTGCGACCCTGTGGACTATAGCCTGCCAGGCTCCTTTGTCTGGAATTCTGCAGGCAAGAATACTGGAGTGGGTTGCCATGCCCTCCCGAAGGGTATCTTCCCGACCCAGGGATCGAACTTTCGTCTCTAATGTCCCCTGCATTGGCAGATGGGTTCTTTACCTAGTGCCACATTTATCCTGAGTGCTGCACAAAAGTGGAATATCCTGACAGCAAACTTTACCTCATGGTTGATTGCTAATAAGTTAAATGTGGTATAGCATCAAATCACATGTTTGTGTTTTTCTCCTAGCAGCTGTAAGAATGAAATTCATGTGAGATGTTTGCAGATTACAGCGGCTCCTGAAGAAATGCTGTTGGAAAAACCATTGTTCTAGGCCCCCAGGTTTACTTCCCTCTGCAGGAAGCTCTTGTACCAGTTGTTGGGTAATTTGAACAGTTCTCTTTGTGGAACTCTTAGGAGTCTCAGCTTTTACGGATCACTTACAATTCAGTGCACAGGTAATTTTCAAAGCACCTGGGTGAAGTTACATGCCTCTAGAAAATGGAGCTTTAGACAATGGCAACAGCATTACAATGATCGTCAGGAGTGGGTATCAGAGAATGCACATGGGTGCCAAGGGTCCTGGCAAAACTTCTGGGAAACTCAAAATCAGAGAATGTGTATTTGAGTGCTTTGGAATTTACCCCGAGTGAGAGCTGGGGCTCCCACTGATCTCTGGGCAGGGGGTTGGAGGCAGGCTCTGGCTCTGGGCATGTGTTTCCAGGAGGTAGTTCTAGCCAACTTGAACTTGTTACCTGAGCTGCGTTTACTTTCTACTTTTCTCATCTGCCCCAGTTTCTTTTGTAGTTGAGTTAGATGAGTCAAATGACCTTGGGCAAGAAGCTGTTGAACATACATCAGCCTGGTGTAACTTTTCATTGTTCTTAAAAAGATACTGTTTTGCATCCTCTGGGATTTAGGCGCCCTGGGAAAGGGCCTTTAGGTCCACCCTGCCAGAGAGGAGAAGGAAGGGAGGAGAGGCAGTATTGGAGTCTTGTGAAGGGGGCCACTGTGGACAAGGAGGAGCCCGGAAATCTAACCAGCATATGCAGTGAATTGGGAGAACTTTTTTTTTTGGTTGTAAAACAGAAAACAAAACGGGCTTTAGTGAAAGGTTACTGTAGCACCTTTATGTTTCCTTTCATCAGAAACACTGTTAATATCTGTTGTTAAATTGAAAATGCAACTAAAATCTGAAGGATAGAACTTTTTTACTTTCTGGTCATCCTCCCCTTTGATAAAAAGCTTGGTGTGTTTTAACAGAATACAAGGATTTGGATTGGGATATATGGGGCCTATTGTCTGAATCTTTGTTCCTGTGCCCCCGTACATACACACACAAACTCTCTCTCTCACTCAAAATATTACTTTCCTCAACTCTTTGAGAAAAGAGGGGTAAAATAAAGAGGAAAGAAGGATGGGTGTGTGTGTGTGTGTATGAATAAAACTGTGTTCACTTTCACCTACTTTTCCTTTCCCTCACCTTGGTTTTGGGAGAGCATTTTTCTTTTCTGAAAACATTATCTTTCAATGCACATTGGCCAACAGCTCTCTTAGTCCCTTAGACACGCTAAGTGTACAGAAAGTGCTGTTAGAGGTAGAAGCAGGGACATACAAATGCCTTGAACTGCACTGAATGATTGAAGGCGGGAGGAGAAGGGAACGACAGAGGATGAGATAGTTGGATGGCATCACCGACTCAGTGGACATGAGTTTGAGTAAACTCCATGAGTTGGTGATAGACAGGGAAGTCTGGTGTACTGCAGTCCATGGGGTCGCAAAGAGTTGGACATGACTGAGCAACTGAACTGTACTGAGAGAATCTCCAGTCTGTGGCAACGGTTTGAGATGACTGTGCCAAGTTCCCACTAAGGAGGTGCATGTGTGTCGATTCCTACTGATCCTGGGCTTTAGGGGCACAGGAGACAATCTGGTGTGGACAGACTGGCTTAAGCAGACCTTGGGGTTTGTTCAGATCTAGCCCCAGAAGATCTTGGGGCCAGAGGATTCTTGGTAGCCATCTAACCAAGCACCCTGGCCTATGAGAAGTTGCCTCTGGAGCATCCCTGATAGCTGGGTATCCACCTTTTGCTTCATTATCTTGTGATGGGAAAAGCAAGAGTCTCAGAAGGCCCTTTCTTAATTTGGGCTTGAATCTGCTTCTCAATAACTTCTCTGAATTCATTCTAGTGTAGTTGAATGCAACATCACAGGACAGTTTTGCTTCCTCCTACATGAGTGTGGGTCAGGAATTTGAAGACAGTTACCATGTTTTTCCTTGGTCTTTTAGTCCTCAGATGAAATATTCTCACTTCCTGCAAATCTTAATCCTTGGAGAATGTTGCTTTCAGACGTTTCACTGTTCAGATCGCCTTGGTCTAGACTCATCCTACTTTATCAGTGAGCCTTTTAAACTTTTTAAAATTTGTGGATCACAAGTGTTGGGCATACACTGTTAACCTGAATTAAACAACCTTTCTCAGCCTCCTATGGCCTTTTGTGGATTGTGCTTCTTGAAGGGGGGCATGTAGTGTGTGGTATCAAGAATCTGTTCTCCAGACCCTGTAGGAAACATTGATCTGGGTGCAGCTGGCCAAGTGAAGGATACCAGTGGCACATTGCTTTGGCCAAATAAAAGTTTTCTTCCTGTTATTTTTAAAATTTTGGAAGTATCTATGCTATTTGCTTTACTAACAAGTTGTAAAATAGGAAAGGAAAACTGAAGCATCACTAGTCCTATCAATTTACACGTAATCATTGGAAAAAAAATCAGTATTTTCCATATTTTTATATGCTAATATACATAAACTATATGATCTATTTAAAAAATGGAATCATAAATCCTATTTTGTAATGTACTTTAAAATTTTACTTCTTGTGGTCAAAACTTTCCATGACAATAATACATATTTATGTTTTAAATTTCTGCCTGGCACTCCATTAGCCCATAGTTAGCTAACACTAATTATGAGCTAGTTAGGTTGCTTCCAGTATTTTGCCTTATAAATGTGCATATCCTCAGATTTATTTTTCTTGGATAAATTCCTGGCAGTGGAATTGCTGGCTGACAGACTTTTTAAAGGATGTATTTTTCACCTGATTGTTATTCAGGAGGTCTCAATAGAGAATAATTCCCCCACTTCATTAGTTTTATTGTCTTTAGAAAGGTTTGCTCCAGTATTTTGCCTTATAAATGTGCATATCCTCACATTTATTTTTCTTGGATAAATTCCTGGCAGTGGAATTGCTGGCTGACAGACTTTTTAAAGGATGTATTTTTCACCTGATTGTTATTCAGGAGGTCTCAATAGAGAATAATTCCCCCACTTCATTAGTTTTATTGTCTTTAGAAAGGTTTGCGTAGCAGTGTTGCCGGTTCCCCTTTTTTTAGGTTCTTGTATTTCTTAGGCAAAGGCTTCTGGGGCAGACTTTCCCATGCAGTTTAGGGCCTTTTTAGGTCTGCCTGATGCTTTCTCTCCTGCTGCAATATGTTTGCGGGAATGGAGTCCCTGTGGCTCTGGTGTTTGATGGTGGCGGCACATTGGGTTCTGGAGTCACAGGTCTTGGGTGGACCCTGACTTGGCTTCTGCCGAGTCAGCCACAACTTTTTCTTGGCTGAACCCCAGCTCAATGTGAAACTGTGTTATACAGTTTGGATCCTTGATCTTTGCCCTGGTTTCAAGATTTTCTTGAGTCCTCAAGTGCTCTGATTAATGGTAGTTGAGCAGGTTTGCAACTAATAAGGCTCACTTTCTTTGGATGCAATATAGCCAAGAAGAACCCTAAGCCAGTATTCAGGTAAGCCAATAAGTCTGGTGTCTTAGAAGGTATTTTAGTATCATAAGGAAAGCAGACATGGCTTTTTCTCTGGGACAGTTCTGAAGGCAATTGATTTTTCCTCTATAGCTAACAGTTCAGTTCAGTTACTTAGTTGTCTTACTCTTCGCATCCCCATGGACTGCACCACACCAGGCCTCCCTGCTGCTGCTGCTGCTACGTCGCTGCAGTCGTGTCCGACTCTGTGCGACCCCAGAAATGGCAGCCCATCAGGCTCCCCCGTCCCTGGGATTCTCCAGGCAAGAACACTGGAGTGGGTTGCCATTTCCTTCTCCAATGCATGAAAGTGAAAAGTGAAAGTAAAGTCCCTCAATCATGTCCAACTCTCAGCGACCCCATGGACTGCAGCCTACGAGGCTCCTCCAACCATGGGAGTTTCCAGGCAAGAGTACTGGAGTGGGGTGCCATTGCCTTCTCTGCCAGGCCTTCCTGGCCATCACTAACTCCCGGAGTTTACTCAAACTTATGTCCGTTGAGTTGGTGATGCCATTCAGCCATCTCATCATCTGTTGTGCCCTTCTCCTCCTGCCTTCAATCTTTCCCAACATCAGGGTCTTTTCAAAAGAGTCAGCTCTTTGCATCAGACTGGGGTATCAGAATACCCCAAAGTAGTGGGGTTTCCGCTTCAGCATCAGTTATTCTGTAGCTAATATCCATCTCTTAAGTGGCATGACCCTTCCGCCTCCTCCCCCCCTCCCCAGCACCTGTAGAGTAGTTCTTGCTTCTCTTCTACTTCCTCACCCTCTCGTATCCCTCCACCCCTGAGGGGTGTGTCCAGGTCACCAGGGCCTGTGAGCTCTCCTTCACTGAGCAGCTCCTCCTGGAGCTCCGTCTTCGCAGATGAGTCCCTCCAGCATTCAGCCTGCATTTCTTTCGTTTGAGTGCTGCCCTTGGGTGCCATGTTGCCTGTGGTTATTTTTCCTTCCAAGATGGGCAGATGGGAAGAGGGTCCTCAGGGACCTCCTTATTTGCTTCTCAGAAAACAAGCACATAGGACCCCTTCCATTTTCAGAGTTACATGCTTGGTCTCAGTGTGAAACAGACAAGGGAAAAAAAACAAAATCAGAGTTCTGAAAGTTAATAAGAATGTTAGTAAAGTTTTGCAAAGTCTCTTTTAAGACCACTTCTCTGCAGTTTGACGGTCCTAGGGGGCCCAGCAACACTCCTGTGGAATCTGAGCTACAGTATGGGTAGTGAGGTCCAGGCTGGTTGGTTAGGTGTTGCTGCTGCTGCTGTTAAGTCGCTTCAGTTGTGTCCGACTCTGTGCAACCCCATAGACGGCAGCCCACCAGGCTCCCCTGTCCCTGGGAGAACACTGGAGTGGGTTGCCATTTCCTTCTCCAATGCGTGAAAGTGAAGTCACTCAGTCGTGTCCAACTCTTTTTGACCCCATGGACTGCAGCCCACCAGGCTCCTCCATCAATGGTTAGGTGTTACCAGGGGGCATTTTCTGTTTCCTAAATTCATCTGTCTGAAATCAGTTCTTACTAGCAACCAGAAGATGACTGGACCATCCCCCATAGGCGTGAGAATGAAACTAAGACCTGGAGAAAAGCATTTGTGGTTCTTGGAAAAGTCAGTGTGGTCCTTGGAAGATCTCAGCTCTTTTTAAGTTGCCACTGGCCAGTTTCTGCTCTTTGTCTGTGTCCTTGGAGTAGCAAAAATGTTGCAGTCTGGGGAAACTTTTGTACAACTTAGTTCACTGAATCACAGGTACTGCTTGTGCTGATGGAAATCAAAAGCAGCCTGCAGAGAAAGGCTGTAGTTCATTTGGCATTTGGCTTGTGTGGCTGTTTCCATTTAAATCTCCTGGGCATCCCGCTCCTTATCAGAACTTTTATCCCCTCAGAATTCATCATTGCTGAATAAACTGTGAAGTTGTGGGAGCTGTTGCCTTTTCAACAGTTTGCCTCTCTAGACAATAGAAAGGCTGTAGTTCATTTGGCATTTGGCTTGTGTGGCTGTTTCCATTTAAATCTCCTGGGCATCCCGCTCCTTATCAGAACTTTTATCCCCTCAGAATTCATCATTGCTGAATAAACTGTGAAGTTGTGGGAGCTGTTGCCTTTTCAACAGTTTGCCTCTCTAGACAAAACTCTTGAAGTTCAAATAGCCCTTAACCCTCCATCATTTTATACTCCTCCCAATGGTCTTTTTGAGGAACATGGTGGGTTATCTTGGTTCATTATTTAATATTTCTCTTTCTTCGCAAGCACTGGACGCAAGAAGTCGGTCCAGTCCTTCTCTGTCCTGTGTTGCTAGTTAACAAAGCACTTTGTCACTTTGTCACTTGGAGTTTAAGGGTCCTCCCACTTGTGAGCTCTCAATGCAGAGTTAAGTCTCTGCATCTGTCTTTATACTGACGGTGTGAGGGTTGTTGGTGGAGCTGAACAAGTGTTGTCAGTGACGCTGTGTGTTCAGGAACGCCGCCTGCCGTGTTCCTTCTGGCTGGTTCTTGTTCTCTGGGCATAGCCGGGTTCTCTATCCACCAGAGAAGGGCTCCTTATCTTCATATGCTGGAGAGCTGTGGAGTAGCTAGCCTGAAATTCAGGGATGGCTTTTCCTTTTTAAATATCTTTGCAGACATTTTATACTTCCCACTCTGTTAGCAACTTCCTCAGTGTTAGGGGATTAATCTGCCTGGGTTAGAATCCTAAAACTACTGTCTCTACTGTCTAATGATGGGTAAGTCATTTAACTGAAGTCTGTGCTTCACTTTTCCCATCCATAGAATGGGTGTAATAATAGAACCTACCTTGAGACTTGTTTTGCAAATTAAATGAAACATTCCATATATAATATTTCAAATAGTGACTGACATAGAGCAAGTCCTCAAGAAGGCTTAGCTCTGATTGCCGTTGAGAGGGCTGCTACAGTGTACTGTGCTAAATGCTCTGATCTGAGAACCTGGTTATATATCCACAGTCCTAGGTGATATATAAATTTCCCCAAGGAAGTACTTCTGCTTTGCCTCTTTTCCTGGCTTTGTGCAAGATATTTGTTTTGATGTTTCTTCTGCTCAGAGCTCCGAAAACCCATATTGGCTGTCTCCACAAATGGCTTTAGGATTTTTTTTTTTTTTTNGTGCTAAATGCTCTGATCTGAGAACCTGGTTATATATCCACAGTCCTAGGTGATATATAAATTTCCCCAAGGAAGTACTTCTGCTTTGCCTCTTTTCCTGGCTTTGTGCAAGATATTTGTTTTGATGTTTCTTCTGCTCAGAGCTCCGAAAACCCATATTGGCTGTCTCCACAAATGGCTTTAGGATTTTTTTTTTTTTTTCACTCTGCTGCTCTTAAAGAGGGTACGTGGATTTTGAAAGCGAAACTTTCAGAAAGGATTTCAGTGTGTGCATTGTTGAGATATATGTCTGAAGACAAGACTGTACATTTTCTGTGGATACCATTTTGGACTCCTTTTCCCTGTGGATCTGAATGTGTTCAGAAGTATACTCAAATCTTTCACTTCCAAGTTAGATCTCAAAGCCCAAGGTGAGTTGCTGCACCTGCCCCGGCCCCGTTCATCCCCGCGGGGCTGCTGTGGGCCTTGCCAGCTGCTCTTGGTCCTCACTCAGATGCCTTCCGCTTGGGTTTTGGTTCTGATGGCTTTTGCTGGATGCGAGGGGCTTTCTTGGGGTTCATGGGCTTCTGTAGTTCGGCTTTTCCACACCTGAGGGACTCCTGGGCGTACTGGAGACTCAGTCCTCCAGGCCATGCTGGATTCTTGCTTTCTGAATAAACTTTAGATCAGTGTTTCTCAGCCTCAGCACTATTACTGACATTTGGGACCCGATAATTCTTTGTTGTCGGGGGCTCCCTTTGTGTTACAGGGTGTTTACCAGCATCCTTGTGTTTACTCACTGGATGCCAGCAGCTCCCCTCCATTCTCCCGGTTATGACACTTTCAAATATCTCCAGACATTCTCATGTGTTCTCTGGGTGGCAGAAATGCCCTCAGCTGAGAACCACTGGCTTAGATCAGCCGGTCTCCACGTGACAGAGGGCAAATGCATACGTTATCATACTTAGCTTAGAAAGTTATATCGAGATCTGAAAATGCACAGTTCTGTAGTACAGCTCTAAAAATCCATACGTGAATGGATTTAAAATACTTATTTTTAAAGCATTTATTTAAAACACTTATTTTTAGGTATTTATTTTTGGAGTATTTAGACCCCTATATCTGTATACAACAGAAAGAACAGATGGCACCAAACCGAAATTTGTCTTCTTTTAAGATACCTAATCTTAAAACCATTGGTTTGGCCACTGGTTCCCAGTATGTGGTCCTGAGAATGGCAGCTTTAGCACCACCTGGGAGCTTTTTAAAATGCAGATTCATGGGTGTCCCATCTAGAGGCACTGAGTCAGACTCTGGGAGCGGGCCCAGCAGTCAGCTGTAACAAGCCTTTCAGGTGATTTAGAGGCACACTGAAATTGAGCAACACCAAGATGTGACTGAGATGTCTCAAGTAAGCTCCAACTTAGATACCTGTAGACTATGCCTTACTGAGAAATAAATCATATTCCACCATATCCAGAACTTTGAAATCACATTAGGAGAATGTCTTTTACTAGGTTGGTTGTATTGGTGCCCTCTGAGAGCTTGTCACATCCACAGCTGCCTTTCCAGGGTTTCTTTTCCTCAGCATCCCTGATCCAGGGATGGCTGTGACTGCTAAGGCAATCCTCTGTAGATCAACCAACAGTCTATATCTCTCAGCTCTGCCCAAGAGGACTGATCTGTAGTGGACAGAGATTCTTCCCCTTGGGAGTCTGAGTCATGGAGAGAAGCAAAAACTGAAGAAAGCAGAAGGCACGAGGCAGAGAAGAAAGCCCTGCAGAAATAGAAGCCATGGAGTGTGAAGAGGCTGTCAGTCAACCAGTTGTGGCAAAGAATAGTAGGAGCAGGAAGAGGCTGACAGAGCTCTGGGCGATTCCAAAAGCTGAGGGAATCAAACTATTGATTGTATCTTGGAAGAGTATTTTTCAGTTTTCTGTGAGATCCAACTGGGCAGCTACGATTGGGGTTTCCAGTCTTGCTGGCCTCTCTATGTATCCTCATGGTAGATCATCGTTCGCTGAGGCAGTTTCTATTTATATCTCCTCTTTGCCACCTGGATGAGTCCAGCAAATCCATACTTGGATTAGAAGACTGGGGCGGTGGGGGTGGGGCGGTCTCTGAAGACTGGCTTCATGGCCTGCTGCTTGCCTTGAAGCAGGGATTCAGCCTGGCTGTGCCTCAGGAGCACCCAGGTGGCCCCCACTTCTTTGAAAACACTCTCTGTTTGGGATCCCAGTAGGCAGTTGAGTTTAACTTTACAGTGAAGAATGAGTGATGGAAGCTGTCTGGTTCCGCATGTTATCTTGACTTGCCCCAAAGAAACCTGCCGGGAGAATGTTTCAGGAAACCTCAGGCCTAGTTTTCACTTTCTTGCTGCTGCTGCTGCTAAGTCACTGCAGTTGTGTCCGACTCTGTGCGACCCCATAGATGGCAGCCCACCAGGCTCTGCCTTCCCTGGGATTCTCCAGGCAAGAACACTGGAGTGGGTTGCCATTTCTTTCTCCAATGCATGAAAGTGAAAGTGAAGTCACCGAGTCATGTCCAACTCTCAGCGACCCCATGGACTGCAGCCTACCAGGCAGGATCCTCTGTCCATGGGATTTTCCAGGCAAGAGTACCGGAGTGGGGTGCCATCGCCTTCTCCGTGGACCAAAGATGCCAACTCTCCATAGTCATTCCAAGAATCTATTGCGTTGATACCAACAATGCTTCCTCCTAGCATTTCCTGTGAAGGGATCTCAGTACCATCTCTTTTGAGGGATATGCTAAGAGTTAGGCTCTTAAAACACACACACACAATGGAAATACAAGCAGTAGAAGGCTGAAATGAACCTGGTGAATAGTTTTCTAAAAATCCAGTGGGCCTACAGAAACTTTCCAGTTTGAACTATTTAGTGTCTCCCTCATCCCCACAGTCATCTCTTCCTCCCTTTCTTTCCCATTAAAACCTGGGAAAGAATACAAGTACTTTCATGTAGCAAATCCATTGGATTCTTTCACACAAATCCCTCTGGAAGGGAGTGAGTGGAGAGACAGAATATTTTACATTGTTGTCAGAAGGTTGGCTGAGTTCCCTTAGGGTAATAGATTCTGGGGATGTAGGCCAGTGCTTGTTTTCAAGTCCAGCTTAAAACATTTGGGGCCTGACCAAGAACATAGTCAGGATTCTCTTATTCTCTTAGTATCCTTGAGGAGATTGTCGACTGCTCCAGAGCCTAGGGCTGTTTCCATATTGTACTTGTATATCAAGCTCCTCTACCTCTAGCAGTGATCTGTTCTGTAGACAGAAGAGTCACCTAGTAAAGGACCCAGGCCTGGAGCACAGCTCTGAAGCCCCGCCTGGTTTTCTCAGGGACTCGGTACGTGTTAAGGGCTTCCCTGGTGGCTCAGATGGTAAAGAATCTGCCTGCAATCCAAGAGACCGATCCCTAGGTCTGGAAGATCCCCTGGAGAAGGGAATGGCAACCCACTCCGGTATTCTTGCCTGAAAAATCCCATGGACAGAGGAGCCTGATGCGCTGCAGTTGTGAAGAATTGGACACAACTGAGTGACTGTCTCACCCACCCACACCCACACAGGACCCAGGCCTGGAGCACACATTTCAAGTCCAAACTAGTTTTCTCAGGGACCTGGTAAGTTTCTTTAATCCGTAGCCTTATCTGAAGTAGTGCATCTTTAACTTGGCTTTGTGTGGGATGCAGGGATTAATAACAGTGATCCAACAACGTGGTGGGGTGGGGAGAATGGTCTACTGCAGACACTGGGACCAGACTCTGCTTTGATCAGAATGATTAGTGCAGTTAGGAAAGTCACAGAGTGCTCCCTGCTTCAGTCACTTGAGCTCTACTTGCCATTATGCCCAGTTCCTAAACCTGGAAGATTATGCGATGCTTCAAAAGAGAGGTGGTCCCAAAAGAAAGGTGGTCCTGTCTCCCTGCTCTGCTGCTGTCTTAGGAATGTGAACCTTTGTGCAAATGAGTCATTCTTTTGTTTCTGTTCCTGCACATCATATCAGAAAGAGTGATTTATTTCCTGTTTGTGAAGGCTTGGTTTCATCAATTACATGGGAGAGAAATTGGATGTACTTTCAACTTTTTGCTGGTTACTGGCTCCTCCTTTGCCTGGAAGGATAGTCTTTCTTTCCACCATGAGAGGTGTTGATGCCGGAAAGGATTTCTTTTCTTAGGCTTTCAGAGATGACACTTCATTGCTTTTGTGTGATGAAATTATAGTGTGCGATTTTGTTATTTTTAAACAAGTAAAACTGTCATCTGAAAGTTCACCTACAGTTGTTGGAAAAGCCAAGAAAGCATCTCATTTCCTACTGGTTCTACTAACAACCGTTTTTAGCCTATAAACCTCGTGTAGCTCCAAGCCTGTGTTTCCTAAATTGGAGAACACATCCTGCTCCCAAGATATGAGTAAGAGGTGCTGGTAGTGAAATGCTGCTGCCTAAGTACTTTGACCCTGTGTTCCCCAAACCTAAACAGATTTCTCCTCTCTCTATTCTCAGAACCATTAGCATTCTTACTTAATGTACACTGTGTATTTCATGAAGCACCAAATAACCTCTCGTAGGGCACAAGTGTTCCAAGGAACTCAGCAAGGCTGACAACTTATTTCAATGTTTTATCTTTCACACAAAGGACCTATATGTTATAATTTGCATATCCTTTTGGACTGTTGTCTTGTCTGCTTCTGATTCTTTACAGATTAGCCAGTTGGGGAAAAAAAATTGTCAAGACACATTCATCCATCCTACTTTTCAGGAAGATTATTAAAATGTTTCATTTACCAAATTATTGCTTGCCATCTGTGGGTAAAAGAGCTATGTTTGGAAGGAAGGAGACAGTGCCTTGGGGATGGATTGAGTTAAAGTCAAAGAAGACACACGCATTTCAGGAATCTTCTCAACTGGGTTTGATTTGAGGAGGAGAAATCAGGTCAGATATTAACCACTTATTATAAATGTTTAGGGTAATTTCAGAATACTCCACTTTAAAACAAGTTTTGAGAAATGGGGCAGGGAAAGCTCCCTTATATTAATCTCACTGACGGTGTACAGTTTTTATTACGAGGCTGTCCTTCTCTTTAGCGCGGAGGGGCCGTCACAGAGAAGAGGGCATAGGTTTATTGTTTCTAGTCCTGAACCGAGGGCAATGGATAAAAACGACTAGGGCCTGAGTATAGTCTTGAAACTCAAAAAATCTCCCTATAATAGTCAGAGCTGTCCGCTGATTTGTGTGGCCAGTGGAGGATTGAGTTTCTTGGAACTGGACTAGTTCAAGTGCGGATTGCTTGACCTCATAACTGGGATCTCCTAAAGGACATTCAAGTAGACAAATGTGTCCTTTGATCTAAGATTCCAGAATTCAGAGTTTTCACCCCTCACGATCATTTATGTTAGGTAGAGCTTATTAAAGATTGTAATTTTACTGTGAAAAACTGAAAAGTTCTATTAGTGAGGCCAGGACAAAGCAGTTGCCAGTAACCCTCAAGTTGCACCCTGCCAGGAGAGACTGGCTTCATGTTTTCGGATTGAATACCCTGTATTACTTTGAGGTTAAGATCCCGTTGGGAAGTCTGGTCCTTTGGCCTGTGGCGCGTTTGCGGCTTTGAGTTCCATTAGAGTTGTGAGAAGCTTCGTTGAACATGTTTAGCAGGGTTGGCTTCTGGCACTTCTGTATCTTTTTCTGAGCAGAACTCTCCCCCTGCTGTCACTGTGGCAAGAAAACAGGGGCACGGGGTGTCTGCCTAGGTGGGGAAGGGTGTGAGGCACTAACAGAGCCAGTCTCATGGTGGGGACTTGGGAGACCCGAGGGTTCATGCTCATGCTTCAGAACCATCCTAAGGTCCCTGGTCGCGCAGTGGTAAGGAATCTGCCTGCTGTGCAGGAGACACAGGTTTGATCCCTGGGCCGGGAAGATCCCATGTGCTGAGGAGCAACTAAGCTCCTGTGCCACAACTACTGAGCCAGCGCTCTAGAGCCTGGGAACCTCAGCTACTGGAGCTCTCGTGTCCTAGAGCCTGCTCTGCAACACAGAAGCCACCGCAGTGAGAAGCCTGCACATCGCAAGTAGAGAAAAGCCCGTGCTGTGATGAAGACCGGCTCAGCCAGTCAATAAAAATAAGTAAATAAACATGTTTTTAAAAAGTAAATATCCTTAGCTCTGCTGTTTCCGTTAATATGCAGGGATAGAAGAGCCTTACTTCCGGGAATATTGTGAGAGTACGTGGGAAGTGGAGCTTTTAGTATTTTAGGAGAAGAGGGCCCAGTTCATTTAGTTAATAATGCATGAAGAGTTTTCTCCTTTCAGAGTCCTCATTTCCTTGCTTTTCAAAAGGTAAAATGATTCACCAGTCACCCCCGCCACCATGCTCCTCCAGCTGCCCAAGGTGAGCTCTGGCACTTTGCTCTAAGCATTGTCATTGTACATCAACCGACATTCAGTTTGCTGAGTGGTTAAAACAAGTGTCAGATTGACGAGGCAGTTGGTGGCTCCGTCATATGACTTGCTCTTTCAGCGTTGTTGCCCTCAGTCTCAACTTTGGACTCTCAAATTTTATCTAGTGAGTTGTACGCAGTGGGGGCTGTTGATAATTTTGTATTTTAAAGTGGTGTTTTTTTTTTTTTTTTTGTGGGTAGTACCAGCTGCTGAACTGGAAGCACACAGACAAAGCAACACAACATTTCTCTCATGAGAACTTGGAGATCATTGTCCTCTTTTATGACTGTAGCTTCTTGTAGGTTACTGGCCTCTAGGGTGGGAAAGGGATGCTCGTATCTGTCTCTACCACTGGTGACATGTCTGTTGAGTCACTGTATGCCTCAATCATTAACAAATTTTTAAATTAAAAAAATTTTCTCTCATGAGAACTTGGAGATCATTGTCCTCTTTTATGACTGTAGCTTCTTGTAGGTTACTGGCCTCTAGGGTGGGAAAGGGATGCTCGTATCTGTCTCTACCACTGGTGACATGTCTGTTGAGTCACTGTATGCCTCAATCATTAACAAATTTTTAAATTAAAAAAACGGTTAAAAATACATCACATGAAACTTACCACTTTAACCATTTTCAGTGTAAAATTCAGTGCCGTGAAGCATATTCACAATCTAACCGTCACCACTATCCATTTTCTGAACTGTTTCATTGTCCCACACAGAAACTCTAGTAAACAATAATGCCTCATCTCTTTTTTCCCTCTGCACCTGGAAACTATCATTCTTCTTCCTGTGTCTATGAATTTGCCTATTTAGGTGCCTCCTATAAGTAGAATTGTACAGTATTTTCCCTTTAATGTCTGACTTATTTCATGGAGCATGTTTTCCAGGGTCCTGCACATTGTGGCCTGTACTGGAGCATCACTTTCTTTACAGCTGAGTACCGGTGGCTGCAGTCCACGGGGTCGCTGAGTCAGACGTGACTGAGCGACTTCACTTTCACGCATTGGAGAAGGAAATGGCAACCCATTCCAGTGTTCTTGCCTGGAGAATCCCGGGGACGGGGGAGCCTGGTGGGCTGCCGTCTATGGGCTCGCACAGAATTGGACACGACTGAAGCAACTTAGCAGCAGCAGCATTTCACTGCATGGATGTTCCACATTTTATTTATCCATTCATCTGTCATTGGTCACTTGTGTTGTTTCCACCTTTTGGCTGTTGTGAATAATGTTGTGAACACTGAGGTACTAGCCCCTGCCTTTGGTTCTTTTGGGTATATATCTAGGAGTAAAACTGCTGCATTGTATGATGATTCTATGCTTGACTTTTTGAGGAACAAGCAAATTCTCTTCTGTAGTGTCCTGGTGATTTTAAAAGTGGGCAATAGTACCTGTGTTTGTAAGAAGTATTCTCAAATATTTATCAGTCATTTGAAACTTTAAATTAGAAAATTGAACAGAGTGTATTTGTTAACACTTCGTGTATTTCAGTCATGGAATGTTTTAATCGAATTTCATTTGTTTGGGTACCTGTGTTTTGCATTTCAGGAGATATTGCTTGACTTGACCTGCATTTTTCTACTGATGGCCACTGTTTTGGCCCTTGATGTTGCAATAATGTTCTGTTGCTATGTTGATTAGATGTGCAACATACTCTAAAATATTTTGAAAAAGAGATGAGTTTGTAAGAAACACATGGGAGTTATTTTTGAGTTTTATTTTGCCAAAGTTAAGATTTGATATGAAAGTTCTCTTGGTTGCAGAATGGGAAGTATTACTGGTGTTAACATAAATGTGAAAGAAGGTGATGAAACAGAAATAATGGAGAGTAATAGGTATTGTGGTGTTGATAGTAATAGAACTGTGGTGTTGGAGAAGACTCTTGAGAGTCCCTTGGACTGCAAGGAGATCCAACCAGTCCATTCGAAAGGAGATCAGCCTGGGATTTCTTTGGAAGGGATGATGCTAAAGCTGAAACTCCAGTACTTTGGCCACCTCATGCGAAGAGTTGACTCATTGGAAAAGACTCTGATGCTGGGAGGGATTAGGGATAGGAGGAGAAGGGGATGACAGAGGATGAGATGGCTGGGTGGCATCACGGACTCGATGGACGTGGGTCTGAGTTGGTGATGGACAAGGAGGCCTGGCATGCTGTAATTCATGGGGTCGCAAAGAGTCGGACACGACTGAGTGACTGAACTGAATAGGTATTGGGGAACAGCTTCCATCGGGAGCTGAAATAGTGTGGGAAAGAATGTTATTTAGGGTTAGTCTAGGTCATATTTGTTCTTATTTTGTTTAGATGCCTTTTTCTTTGGCCCCTCTGTAGGCATCTAAACTGGCAGTTTAAAGACTTTTTTAGAGATGGGGATGGGTGAAGGATTTGTGTGTGTGTGTGTGTGTGTGTGTGTGTGTGGTTATTGGTTTTATTTTTAATAGGCAACCAGAATTTTCACCTCTTGGGTCAGAATGTTATCCACGTATTTATAGCAAGTTTGTGTTGTTATGGCAGGTGACTGTGGATGTTGTTATTC
>SJYX01008819.1:34237-118228 GCA_006410675.1 Oreotragus oreotragus
GGAGAAGGAAATGGCAACCCATTCCAGTGTTCTTGCCTGGAGAATCCCGGGGACGGGGGAGCCTGGTGGGCTGCCGTCTATGGGCTCGCACAGAATTGGACACGACTGAAGCAACTTAGCAGCAGCAGCATTTCACTGCATGGATGTTCCACATTTTATTTATCCATTCATCTGTCATTGGTCACTTGTGTTGTTTCCACCTTTTGGCTGTTGTGAATAATGTTGTGAACACTGAGGTACTAGCCCCTGCCTTTGGTTCTTTTGGGTATATATCTAGGAGTAAAACTGCTGCATTGTATGATGATTCTATGCTTGACTTTTTGAGGAACAAGCAAATTCTCTTCTGTAGTGTCCTGGTGATTTTAAAAGTGGGCAATAGTACCTGTGTTTGTAAGAAGTATTCTCAAATATTTATCAGTCATTTGAAACTTTAAATTAGAAAATTGAACAGAGTGTATTTGTTAACACTTCGTGTATTTCAGTCATGGAATGTTTTAATCGAATTTCATTTGTTTGGGTACCTGTGTTTTGCATTTCAGGAGATATTGCTTGACTTGACCTGCATTTTTCTACTGATGGCCACTGTTTTGGCCCTTGATGTTGCAATAATGTTCTGTTGCTATGTTGATTAGATGTGCAACATACTCTAAAATATTTTGAAAAAGAGATGAGTTTGTAAGAAACACATGGGAGTTATTTTTGAGTTTTATTTTGCCAAAGTTAAGATTTGATATGAAAGTTCTCTTGGTTGCAGAATGGGAAGTATTACTGGTGTTAACATAAATGTGAAAGAAGGTGATGAAACAGAAATAATGGAGAGTAATAGGTATTGTGGTGTTGATAGTAATAGAACTGTGGTGTTGGAGAAGACTCTTGAGAGTCCCTTGGACTGCAAGGAGATCCAACCAGTCCATTCGAAAGGAGATCAGCCTGGGATTTCTTTGGAAGGGATGATGCTAAAGCTGAAACTCCAGTACTTTGGCCACCTCATGCGAAGAGTTGACTCATTGGAAAAGACTCTGATGCTGGGAGGGATTAGGGATAGGAGGAGAAGGGGATGACAGAGGATGAGATGGCTGGGTGGCATCACGGACTCGATGGACGTGGGTCTGAGTTGGTGATGGACAAGGAGGCCTGGCATGCTGTAATTCATGGGGTCGCAAAGAGTCGGACACGACTGAGTGACTGAACTGAATAGGTATTGGGGAACAGCTTCCATCGGGAGCTGAAATAGTGTGGGAAAGAATGTTATTTAGGGTTAGTCTAGGTCATATTTGTTCTTATTTTGTTTAGATGCCTTTTTCTTTGGCCCCTCTGTAGGCATCTAAACTGGCAGTTTAAAGACTTTTTTAGAGATGGGGATGGGTGAAGGATTTGTGTGTGTGTGTGTGTGTGTGTGTGTGTGTGTGGTTATTGGTTTTATTTTTAATAGGCAACCAGAATTTTCACCTCTTGGGTCAGAATGTTATCCATGTATTTATAGCAAGTTTGTGTTGTTATGGCAGGTGACTGTGGATGTTGTTATTCGGACGCTGGTAAGACCTTCAATGAAGTAGCTCTGCAGTTATGCTCAGGGTAGAAAAAAAACCAACTATGTAGATTAAACTCCATATTAAACATATATTTTTAACAAAAGTAGCAGTAAAAAAAAAATAGCAGTAGCACAAAACACTGCTTTCATGACTGTAGTTTCCCTGGGCCTTTATTTCTGGTCTCTTGGTGATTAACTGCCTTCTGTAGCTGAGCCAAACTATAATTTTATAGGAATTAAGTTTAACATCAGCAGTTTGAGGTTGTAGTCCATTGAGGAGCATGACATAACTTTGAGCAGCGTAGTTTTCAATGATCCTTTCTCAGTGTGGCTGAGAAAGCTGTTATTAGCCTGATTTTAGGTGGGGTGCTAGGGGTGGGGGGCAGACTGTTGTGCTGTTAGACAAATTTTTCTTTTTAAAAACCTTCAGTTTGAAATCAAGCGTATTGGAATCTAGGTTATTTTGTTAGTGAAGGTGGAAGATTATTTAATAAAAGCAAAGCCCATTTTCTCTTTTGGGTTTTAACCTTAGGCTGACCTGAGGTAGAAGTGTCTGCTCGAGGAGAAAGCCCATCCAGGCCTCACCGTGGAGTCAGTTATTTAATTCACTAAATAGTCATGGAGCCTCTGCCATGCATCTGGCTTTGTGGCGAAAGCCAGGGATTAAGTGTAAGGGAGATAGATGCTCCCCTGCCTCCTCCAGTATAGGCCACTTCCCAGGGTTCCCCCTAGACCTTTCTGTTAGTTTTTAGCTGCTTTGTTAAAAATATAATCCATATACAACGAGATGCACCCATTTGAAGTATGTAACTCAGTGTTGGTGGCTCAGCCGTGTCTGACTCTTCGTGATCCCAAGACTGTAACCTGCCACGTTCCTGTCTATGGAATTTTCCAGGCAAGAATACTGGAGTGGGTAGCTGTTTCCTTCTCTAGGGAATCTTCCTGATCCAGGAATCGAACCCTGATCTCCTGCATTGCAAGCATATTCTTTACTGTCTGAGCCACTAGGGAAGCGCATGCAACTCAGTAGTTAATAGCGTATTCACAGAACTGAGCATCTATCACCACCATCAGTCTAAAACTGACCTACAGTTTGAGACTCTAAAAGTCTATTACCTGCAAAAGAAACCCCATTCCTTTTAGCTCTCACCCCAATCCTCCCATCACCCTCAGCCCCTGACAACCACTAATCTACTTTCTGTCTCCAAAGGGTAGCCTCTTCAGGATATTTCACATAAAAGGATACACATGACTTTTCATGTGTGGTTTACTTCATTTAACAATATTTTCAAGGTTCATCCCAGCTGTAGCTTGTCAGCACTTCATTCATTTTTATGGCTGAACACTAGCCCATTGTATGGATATACCACATTTTGATTAACTGTTCATCCATTATGGACATTTGGGTTGTTAATGCTTTTTGCCTTTGTGAGTATATGCTGCTATGAATATGCATGTACAAGATTTTACATGAACACAAGTGTTCAGTTCTCTTAGATCCCCTAAATCTCCTTCCCATTCCACGTATCTGTTACATCACAGAGGGGTCAGATAATTGTGGGAGCCAGGGAAAGCTTCCCCTGAGGATACGAGGTTCCAAGTTGAGACCTGAAAGTATGATTAAAAATGGTTTTCAAACTGTAGGTCATGCCCCGTGAGTAGATTGTGAAATCAGTTTAGTGAATCATGGCTAGAGCTTTTAAGAGCTAAACTAAATAGAGTAGAAGATATCAGAGAGCATCCCTTGTGGGAAGGGTAAATACTGTGTAAAAGTAATTTTTGTCAGCTACACGTGAATGTATAGTGAATTGTAATGTAAAATGTACTCTGTTCTCTAGGTCATAGAGAAGTGTGGAAGCGTAGGGATTATTGAAAAGGGAATTAGGTTATTCATCTGGAAGTCTAAATATGATCCTACTGGAAGGTGGAAAGACACAGAGCTAGAAAAGAGGATAACCTAAAAATCTGACGATCCTTTGAAAGCTTAGAGTTCTGTGATCTTTATGCTTTTTAAAAAAATTTATTAAAAATTTTTTTTTGGCTATGCCACATGGTATGTCAGATCTTAGTTCCCCAATCAGGGATCGAACCCAAGTCCCCTGCATTGGAAGCAAGGAGTCTTAACCACTTGGGAAGTCTCTGTGCTTTTAGCATTATTCATTTATTCAAAAATATTAAAACATCTGTATATTTGGACTGTACTAGCTTCTAGGGGTATATCGTAAGTGAGGTTTGTATGGTCCCTCTTCTTTTGGATTTTAGAATCTGGCAGGGGGGACAGAGAAGTAAAGAAGCAATCACAATGAGTCTTGGTAAAGCATGGTGGATTGAACGCATGAGTATCTTGAGTCCTTCCAACACACTTCTAAAGTGAGAAAGCAAAGGAATAAAAGAGGTAGAGCCGTGGCAAGAAGGTGGGAGACCAGGAGAAGAGACCGGAGCAGATAAGAGCCATCAGCAGATTTTAGGAAGGAAGGGCTCCCTGACTTGATCCAGCAGAGGCATTGGACTTGAAGGTCTCAAAGAGGGCCACCAATGAGAAATGAGCCAGTGAGCTCCACAGAACTCAGACAGACCCAGGATTTGGAAGCTCTCAGTTTGGCAGCAGTGGCTAGAGGATGTGGAACTGAAAAGAAGGACGTTAGGTGAAGGTCCCCACCTCCACCCATCAGATTCAGGTGACAGCCCCTCCTCCTATCTTAAAGGAGATGCCAAGGTTATACAGTGAACCTGTAGATCTTTAGCCGTCAGCGCCCTGCTCATTCCTGCCACCTGAGATAAGACACCTCCCTCAGAAACAAGGACACACTTGGGCAGCGCTTCTCCAGTGGGGCTGTGGGAGGTGCAGGGGTATGGGGAGAGGCTAAACCCGTACGGATTTGTCAGACTCTCAGGGGCAGGGGATGCATAGTGTGCAAAATCACTCCGAGGTGATTCTGAAGGCCTTGCCTTCCCACCCACCCTTGTTTCCCAGTCACTGGTTTTTTTTTCCAGGAGGCTTTAGGCGCCTGTCAAACTCTCGGTGCATTATATATCCCTTGGTCAGTATGACTGTTTGAACATCCATGGTATATACACTGTGTGCCTAACCACGTGCTGTGTCCTGTGGAAGCCAATAACAGCAACAACAGCAAAATGATCCCATGCCCACAGAACTTAAAATCTAGTTATTAGTGATTACATACGTTGTAAGTTACACACTTAAAAACTTGGAAGACGTTTTGTCAAGGTGAAGGGCAGAAACCTTTTTGTGTACCCATCCTCTCTACACCTTGTCCCACGCCCTTTCATTTTGGATGAGCCCAAATTTCAAGCCACCAAGGATGTATAGTGCCCTTTCCAGCAGCCTCACCGAGGACTGGGCCTCTGGTTTGTAATAACCTGCTGAAATGTTATTCGACTGCTTGACTACTCTACTATGAGAGTATATATCCCAAAGACAAGAAACCATCAGTGGTTAAGATCCCAGAGATGATTTCCAAATTTTAGGCGTTCTTTCTCTTATTCCACCAATTTTATTTTTCCTCCTGGGAAAATAGCCAGGATGATTGCAAAACGTACGCTTTTAAAAAGACAAAATTTCATGAATATAAAAACATAAATTGAGGGCCACACCCATAGTACATGTGGAATTTTAATTCCAAACATCTTTTTTTCCTCTAATGTGTGATAAGTCTTTTTGTTTGAGGATACATTCTGGCTTGGAAAATTAATATTCTGATGTGGAAATTTTTCAGAGTTTACTTTCATGAGAGGGGGTGGTCATTCAGTCTTCTTATTGGGATATTCAAATGACTTATCTTCTTTACCCTAAGAAATTACGGAAGATAGTTGTTTGAAGTGTTGCCAGGTGGTGAGGTTGCATTATTTAAGGAAACAGCTGGCAGAATTCTGTAACGTCCCACCTCTGTTCGTGCCAGTGCCTGAAATTTCCTTTGCATGACTCCATTAAAAAAAAAAAAAAGTCAGAGGAGGGGAATGAGTGGGGAGGAGGAGAAATCCTTGTTTCCTGTTCTGAGTTGCCAGGAGCTTTCATTTAATTGTTCCTGTTTCTGTCAGTGAAGCACAGTCTGCGAGGATCGCAAAGAAACCCTCTTCTCAAATTGGACCTGTGAGAACCCTGCGAAAGACTGTGTGTGAGCTGGGCTTGCCTCCTGCATCTTCAGTTAGAAAATAAATTTTCTTTTTCTCTTAATGAACGGAGTTATTTCCCTAAGTGTGGGAAGGTTAATAGGAGAGGAAACACACTGTCCTTATATTTATGAAAGGAGTGACCTGCATACTTGCCCAGAGGGAGAGAGAGGGGTCCTTCTCTCCTCCCACCTTTCTGTGCAACCTGTAGCCCACCCTGGGAGATGGCCTTCCTCCCGGGACAGGAATTGCTGGCCCCTCCGGCCCGCTTGCCCACAGGCCCAGCTCGGGTGGCCTAGCTTGGTTCCCTGGGACTTTTCTTTCCTTGGTCAAGTTGCTTCTTTAATCATTTTGTATTTTTAGTATCAGTGTGCTCTTGAGTCTCCAAGGCTGCAGAGAGAGATAGTGGATAGAAGGAAGCTGGGGTGAAGGTGCTTGGCTGAGACCCATTTGGATGCATGATGTTCAGAATCGAAAAGGCAGGGTGAGCGGTGTAGCCTGGGGATGAGAGGCTGGGCTCCTGGACCAGGAAACGAGTTACCAGTTGAGCAGAGAGTTGAGGACAAAGACTTGCTTGTGTGCACCAACAGTGCTAACATTTCTAAGGCTTTTAGGTCGTTACCCAGGGAAAACAGCTCTTTCTGTTTGTTTTTATTTTTTAAGGTTATTTGGGAGAAACCAGAAGTAGTATGTTTTAAAAAAAGATGTCTTGAACTTTCAAATAAATATGTTTTAGGGCTCACTTATATGCAGGTTGGCCAAGTCCTTCTGATTTCTTGTCTTTTAATGATTTCTTTCACTCCTCGGAATGAACACAAGAAACCAAAGGATGTAAAGCGCAGGATGAATTTTGCTAAAGTGAGCCCCAGCGAAACAAGAAGTGGAAAAGATAATTAATACATTATTTTTGAGTCCAATGAGATTTTTAACTTGTGTGTTCAGTTATTCTAAGTTTTCTTCTTAGTTGATCTTTTTCTAATGATAGTAGTTCACACACCTGAACATTGGGAGAAATATTGTAAGTAAAAGAAAGAAAGAATCCTTGAGGAGTCACACTACTATATAGAAGTAAACAAGGCCCTATTGTATAGCACAGGGAACTATATTCAATGTCTTACAATAATTCTTAGTTGATCTTTTTCTAATGATAGTAGTTCACACACCTGAACATTGGGAGAAATATTGTAAGTAAAAGAAAGAAAGAATCCTTGAGGAGTCACACTACTATATAGAAGTAAACAAGGCCCTATTGTATAGCACAGGGAACTATATTCAATGTCTTACAATAACCTATAATGGAAAAGAATCTGAAAAAGAACGTATGTATAACAATTAATTCGCTGTACGCCTGAAGCTAACACAGCGTTATAAATAACTATACTTCGATTTAAAGAAAAAGAATTGTAGGGGAAGTCGAAACTGTTTGGCAGGTCTTTTTCCACCCAATTTTAAAGCTAGCTTATTTTTCTTTAAAGTGTGTGTGTATATATATATATATGTATATATATCATAATTATAGTCAAACTAATTTTTGCTATTCCTCTCTGTTAGTATCTCTGTATATCCATGCTGATATATCTGTTTTCTTAATGGAATCTTCATTTTCCTTACAGATATTTATCAGCAGTTGAGCATATACTTGGCTTTATTGTAAGACCTGGCTATGATAGAGATGGCTGTAGTGTGTACAAATGCCCCAACATAACTTAGTTTTCTGATGCTTAGATTTGACTACATATTTAAGATCTTGCTTATGAGCTGATTTGCTTTAGAGTCAGAGAGATAGCAGCAAAGTCTTAGAGGGGACTGAAAAGAATCACTGAGTCATAGGATGTTACAGAGGGGTTGGTGCTTCAGAGACTGTGTGTACCGCTGCCTTGTTGAATGGAGAAAACAGAAAAATGAAAGAAGCTCCCATATATTAAAGGCTTCTCTATGCCTGTATTATATAAAGTAAGCAGTTGAAACTGCTCAGTAAATGCATGAGGTGGATTCTCTTATCTTCTCCATTGTTCAGATGAGGAAACTGAAGCCAGGGAGTAGCTGGCCGAGAAGGAATGTGGACGAGGCCATATATCTCAGATTATAAGGACAGTGCTCTTTCCCCTGTCTGAAGGAATATTTTCCAGTCTACCCTGTCTAATTCTAGGAATCCTGTGGTGTGGTGAGGTTTTCTCCCACACATCAATTCTAGCCTTGGCTTTGATCCTTCTGTGCTTGTTGCTCACTGTTTGAGAATGATAGGTACTCTACAGTTACAAACATTCCACTTGCAGAAATAGCAGCTTGTATACTCTTGCCCCTGCCACTGTCAACCTAAGGCCTCCCCACGTACCCACTCTGTGCTGGAGGGTGCCACAGTAGGGCCCTGGCTCTCCACAAGTTTCCTGATAAGTACCACCTTCCTTCTTTCTCGCCAGCCTTTTTTTTTTTTTTTTTGGTGGATGTGTTTCCTTCAAGGCATGTGATTTGGTGGCACTAGTGGTAAAGCACCTGCCTGCCAATGCAGGAGATGCGAAATATGGATTTAATTCCTGGGTCACGAAGATCCCCTGGAGAAGGGCATGGCAACCCACTCCAGTATTCTTGCCTGGAGAATCCCATGGACAGAGGAGCCTGGCAGGCTACAGTCCATGGGGTTGCAAAGAGTCAGACATGACTGAAGCAACTTAGCATGCATGCAGGAAATCTTATTCTCTGACAAAATGTATGCTTTGTTTCACACCTTTGTCATACATGGGAAGGTACCTCTTTCCATGAATCAGGAATTGCTAGGATCTGATGCATCAGTTTTCTAAGCTTAGTTTTTCTTTCCCTGTGCTCACTCAGAATTAGATACAATAAACTTAAGTAGAAGCAGATTCTACCTAGTCCCTTGCTACTCAAACTGTGGTCCATGGACCAGTGTCTTTTGCATCACCTGGGAGCTTGTTGGAACTATAGAATGCTGGCCCCTTTCAGACCTACGGAACTGGTGCCTGCAATCTCAGTGATTATGTGCACATAATGTTTAAGAAATCCTGTGAAATTTAAGATATACTGTTCTACATTTGTTCCTTTTTTGAAAAAGAAAAAAGGCTAAATGTTAAGCCTTGGTCATAGCTGAAAGTCTTCAATCTCATTATTAGTAGTGAAGCTGGTGCTGATGAGGTTTGTGGGTGACATTAAATTGCAGAATGTTTCTTGACACAAGCTGAGAAATGCTTGCTACAACCCAGAAGGTAGAACTGAAAGGAGCCTCTATTAATTAGTGAAATGACCACCCTGAACCTGGTTAAAAGTCCTACAGGGAGCCGTGGCTGCCGGGCAGAGCATTGTGTGGAGTCGAGAGTGAGCCCTGACACACACGACTCAGGTTGTTTGTATTTGTCAGGAAACCCCATCCTTGCTTGGTGGACAGCTGGAGAACTGCTGTCTCCCCAGGGCCTGAGAGGGTCTCAGTTTTTATTTGTCTTAACGATTCTGGAAAAGATGGTTCATATGCCAAAGGGCTAATCATTAAATCCTCATCGTGGCACAACTATTGAATTGCTGCTTGAAGTCAGTGCACCCGGAGGTATGGTCCGGTTGTCCTCGAGTGGTTTTTCTAGAAGCAAGATTTATCAGTAGGCCCTTAGTTTTTAATCAGGAAGCTGAGCAGAGGGGAGAGGCTTGAGGACTGTTTCTGTAATTTGCAAAGTAAAAAGTGTCACTGAGGACGCTGATCATTTTATTTCTTCTCTAAGGTATATTTTGGGGATTGTTTCACAGTTGAGTTAGGAAGTTGTTTTTTTTTTTTTTTAATCTATTTGCTCCATTTTATTAGAGAATGAGAACCATAACTCATAATATTGTTTTCATAGTCTTCATCCTGGAAGACTAAGTTTTGTTCACTCTGAACTAAAAGCTTCTCTTATAGAGCTTCTAAATCTCATCTGTCTTTTCCTCCTTGTCTTCTCATTCTTGTTTTAGTTAAAAAATTGTTTAAGATCTGCATTTTAAGTCATCTCATTCTTTCTGGAAGTAGTGAGGAAATAAATATTAACTTGTATAAAAAAAGAAAGAGAAAGGGAGGGAGAGAGAGAGAAGCCAGGAAGCACATTCGTTTTGCTCCTGGTAGTAGCTCCCTCTTGCTCAAACATCTTCTGTACGCAGGACTGGGTGTGGTATGAGTCAGACCGGGCAGTCTCTAATTTGTTCTGTCTGAGCTGAGGAGGTGTGGCGCAGGAGGAACGCTCTGCCTGGGAGATTGCTATGGCAGCTGTGTGCACAGTGGGTTGGAAGGAGCGCAGCAGGGCACCCGTTTGACAGCTGTCTGGGTGGCCCGAGTGGAGCATCCGCAGTGGAACTGGAAAGGAGGGGAATGGGGAGAGGTGAAAGAACTTCTGGGCACAGAACCAGCTGATCTGGGCTCCTGGGTAGATGCAGAGAGTAAGGAAAAGGGAAGACTCTGTATGACCTTGAGAAAATCCTCTTCAGATTTTGGTGTTCTTTTCTCCTCTTTGGGGAGCCTGATAAACTAAGCTCCAGGCTGGCACAATTTGCCTTTTTTTTTTTTTTTTTTAATCCTTTCTGAACTGTTTTTCACAAATCCTATTGCAAGGGGTGAGAAGCACTTATGGAAGACACCTCGCCTTTTCTTGTCCCCTTTCTTCTACCCCATGCCTCAAGTCCTCCAGCTCAAGAGGGTGGGTGGCCTGAATTGCCTAAGCAAGACAATCTTTGGGGTCCCCATTGTCTAAAACAACCCCTTGGCCTACAGTTCCCTGTTGAGGATAAAGCCTGAGGCAGTGTTTAGGAAGCTGCCACCCAGGAGGAGTGATGTTACCTGGGAGAGGGGAGAGGTGTTCCGCCTGCCCCAGTAGCACGTGGGAGGTCAGTTAAGTGGGCAGCGTCCTGAGTGCTTGGATGTCACCCAGTCCTGCCTCCTGAAGGCTATTGCTCACCCAGGTTTATGAGGTGCCCAATAGAGAAAGTAGGAGTACTTTTTTTTTTTTGACCTGAAGTGGGATCTGGATACACCCCATACTTAGTAAAGCCTTACTCAAGTGAATAGCAAAATTTGAAACTTGTGTTAATCTGAGGCTGGACTTGTTGACATCCATTATTAGCTCTTTATTCACAAATTGGCCACTTAATGTAGACACAGGAAGGTAAGTCACATGGAAAGGAATTGCTGTGTTGAAAACAGCTAAGAGCGTAGACTTCTTTGTAAGGGTCCCGCACTAGCGCTGCAGAAGCCTGAGGTTACGTGTTGAGTAAACTAATTAGACTAATTGTGAATCATTCCAATTTATTCATCCGAGGAATCCTCCGCTTCGCAGCCTGTGCTGGGCATCGCTCAGCCCACTTCTTTTTATGATTTCTGTGGATGTTTGGGAGTAATGAAATGACTTTTTATACTTCCCACTTTAAAAAATTAGTGTAATAATTCAGGTAAGGTTTTATTTAGTGGCATGCTTACTTCAAAACTGTGCTATCTGACACTTAAAGTTCTGCTAATTTCAAAGAATTAGATTTCCTTAAAAGGCAGGGCGTATATAAATCTGATAGCAGCTAATTAAGGGAGGATGGTGACCCTTTCAGGAGAGGAGATGCACACAAAGCTTATTCTGTGTTTATCAGACTAACTTTCCTAGTCCTGCTGGAATATGCATGCCAACTTCATCTGTATTCATTTTTCTGGGACCCATAATTTATTAGATTTTCTAAGGAGGGGCTTACCTCCTAAAAAGAAGGAATCTAAAAAAAAAATTTTTTTTTTAACTTAAGTATCGTTAATTTACAATATTGTTAGTTTCATGGGTAAAGCAAATTGATTCAGTTACACACATGTATGTGTGTATATGTGTATATACTTTTTCAGATTCTTTTCCATTATAGGTTATTATAAAGTACTGAATATAGTTTCCTTGCTAAACGGCAGGTTCTCATCGTTTGTTTTATATATATAGTAGTATGTCTATGTTACTCCCAAACTTCTAATTTATCTAACAAGCTAGATAAAACTTATCTAATAAACTAGATAAAATGTTTTGTGGAATAACATTGCTACAGATTTGGGAAACAGTCTTTACATGTACTCACCTCTTAAAAAAAAATTATGACTCCCTGAGAGGGTTAGTTAATTCCTGCTTGCCTGGCGTATCTATCAACAAAGCCACCTGCACATGTTATATTCAGACACTAGTCAAAGAAGATTAATCATTGAGGTCTAATCAATGAAAACAGGCAATTTTGTCTGTTTTGCCAGTCCCAAAATGTGCCCAGAATATGGTGTTATTTCTACTATGTTTGTAGCATTGCTACTAAAAAGAAAAAGCACTTCAATTTGGTGACATGGGAGCATTCTCCCTCTTGCTGACTCCTCTCCACGGTTGGAGGCAGGTTTTAGAGGAGGGGTGGGCACCACTGTATGGTTTCTCTGGGGTTTAGAGGAAGCAGTACCTCCTTATTTTGTGGCATCTACATTAGCAAAGCCATTGCCCTAAACTTGCAGGGGAGGGTGAGTGCCTTAAAAAAATAAAAACAAAATTTTTTTTTTTTTCACCACATGGCATGTGGGATCGAACATGTGCCCCCTGCCTTGAAAGCGCAGAGTCTTAATCACTGGACTGCCAGGCAAGTCCCAAGGGTGCCTTTTTGTTTGGTTTGAGGATTGTGATTCCACAGGTCTGTGTGTTTGCTCATGTGACTGAATAATGACACGGTGGACACGTCAGAGGATCAGGAGGATAAAACTGTCACTGAAATGTCATGATTTCTTTGTCCCAGCTAAACAGAAAATGATATTAATAGCTAACAGACATCAAGTGCTGACCATCTGCTGGGAGCTGTTTCTAAGTTTTTACGTATCATAACCTGTTTTATCCCCCCAACAAATGGCGTGCTTTAACTAGGTCTTGTGCAGAAATAAAAAGGAAGTAAAGCCTTGCAGGCAACAGCCTCTCCCTGTGGGCTGGTCAGACATTTAAGATAATATTTCTCCCCTAACCCACACTGCCCCCCCAACCTGCACCCCCCAAGGTGATTGTATTCTTGGTGAAGCTGTGGAGATGCGGCAGAAGCTCTCTCAGCTTCTCTGGAGTGCAGGTGGGAGGGGTGTGATCGGCCTCTTTCTCGAACTCTCAGGAATGGGAGGAACCTTAACCTAGACCTTCCTGTGCTATGCAGGTCTGTCACCCCTACCCCCTGACAGGTATACTCCCCGTTCTACACACACTAGTTACCTGGTCTCTCCCTGTCTTTTATGGAAATGTCCAGAACGGCAGTGGTTAGAATTACCCATTGAGGGGAGGATTTACAGCGCCTGGTTGCATATAATAGAGTCGCTGGTCAATAGAAGTGGTCATTGACAGTATTTTCTCTTTATCTAGCACCCACCTACTGGGTTACAGGAATTTAGGAGGCTCTGGGGCAAACCAAGAAAAAAGACATTTGTACTCAATTTATTACCAGACCTACGGAGGGTCAGGTGATCTAGGAGCTCTGGAGGTGAGATCAGAGCTCTGGTAGATGCCATTCTGAATGTTTGAGAAGCTTAAGGAGGGTGTGATTCAGCCTCAGTGAAACCAAGTAGGTTCTGGGGAACTTGACACTTGAATGAATGAATAAATTAATGGTAAACTCGTCACCCTGTTACTGTAAACCTCAGGAATGTTCCAGCCTGGGCACTTTATGTAAATAGAGGTTAAAGTGATTTTCCAAATAAAAGAACTAAGAAGCCTTCCAAAAATGAAGATAATGGAATCAACAGAACACAACATACATGTTATGTTACATTTAGATAATATTCAGGAAAAGAAATTTAAGTCTTTAATACTGTTTTAAGCCTTTCATTTCTTTCAGTTAGCTGTAAAGAAATCAGTGTTTTGATGGAATGGAATAAATAGGATAATTGTAAAAGTGCTCTGGATTAAACACGCATATATACACATACTGTTCAGATGACATAAATGTGTGTGCAGGTTGGTGAATGCTGCATATAATTTTCGGCATTCTCTCCTGCTATGGGAGTTGCATATTGTTGTCTGTTGAAGTACTCACACTTGATTTCTGGATCAGAATGTATCCCAGAGCAGCTAGGACACTTAGGAGGAAAAAGCAGGAAGCAGATGAAAAGTGGTTTTCAGGTTTGGCCGGTGAAGTTGTTAGATGTGTCTTGGCCTGGGGAAGCTTGAGCAGCAGCGGGGCTTTCCCCGAGCTGGCTTCAGTGTTCACTGGCAAAGCCAACCTCAGGTCACTGCTGTGCTGATGACCATTTCTCCTCCAGGAAAATAACTGCAGTTGACTCTTGAACAACACAGGCTTGAGCAGCATGGATCTACTTATATGTGTGTGCTCAGTCATACCTGACTCTTTGTGACCCCATGGACTCTAGTGCGCCTGGCTCCTCTGTCCATGGGGATTCTCCAGGCAAGAATACTGAAGTGGGTTGCCATTTCCTACTCCAGGGGATCTTCCCGACCCAGGAACTGAATCCACATCTCTTGCATTTCCTGAGTCTCTTGCATTGGCAGGAGGATTCTTTACTACTGTGCCACCTGGGATCCACTTATATGGCTATAGCATGTATTCTTTCCAGTAGTAAATACCACAGTAACACACATCTGGGGCTGTTGAGCCCAAGGAGGTGGAGGAGCTGCGCCTGTGTATAAGGAGGCTGACTATATGTTAGATGTAGATTTTCCACTTCCCGTAACACCCCCGTTGTTCAAGGACCACTGTTTTTCAACACAGAGGTGTTGGCATTGGTTAGTAGCACGGCTACCTAGTCTCACATGGGAAGGGAGTTCCCTGGTGAGGTGGGTTGACTCCTTGACCCCGTGGACACCCCCAAGGTGGAGCTGTTGTAACCCACAGCACTCAGCACACTGTGCGGCCCATGGACCTCAGTAAACACTTGAGAAATGGGTGTCCCCATCACTTCTAGTCGTGGAAACCTTTCCATGTAAGTTATCAGCTGAGAAAAGACCGAAAGTTGTCTTATTCTTCCTAAAAGCTGCACAGGAAAATGCCAGAAGTACGGTGAAGCTGCACTTAGCCTTATTTAACTTCTTCCTCAGCCCACCTAGGCACTCCCTCTGAGTTGCTTGCCCACCAGAACGACCTGTTTTTCACGGTCTAGTAACCTTTATTAACAGTCTCTCCATTATAATGATTTGAAAAAACGCTACCTCTATACTGTAGTGGGAAATTCTTGATCCAGCTGGATTTGGACAGCCGTTACCTGAGTGGTGGTCTTAGGCTGACACCCTCTAAGGAGCAGACTTGCTGTGAAGTTCTGATAACTTACTGCTGTCACGTGAACCCAATTTTGACATCTCTCTGCCCATCCTTATCAATATTCAGGTAGTTCCTCTCTCTAAGTGCAAAGCTAGGATCTTGTCTTTTAACAGATCACCGTTCCTCCCAGTTCAGCGGCCCATCTCTTTGGCTGGGTTGCTCCATTCAGCTCCAAAGGCAACATGATGACTCATGGTCCATGCTACCGAGGAAGGAGACATGGGGGAGAGAGGAGTGATGATGGGATTCATTTTTTCCCCCCAGGAGCACTTCTTTCCCCCTCTCCCTTTGGTGTTTTGCAAATATTCCAAGTAATTCCAACTTTGTTTGGAAGTTTTCTCTCACTGTAGCCTGTGGCTAGGTAGCTCTTGAATTCTAACAGAGAAATAACAATCTGTAGATGGATAGGATTAGAAGGAATATCTACTTTGTGGCTCTGGATCAACATTTGGAAAAATTTTGGTAGAAAAAAATATATTCTCAGTGAGACAGAGAGGGACTGGATAAAGAATGTGAACTAAACAGTATTCCTCAAGCTGGGTCGGTTGTCTTAGTTGTAGGTGACCTTGAGGAATTTGTCAATGGTCGCCAAGATTTTTGAAAATCATGGAAGTAGATCCTGGTTATTTTTTCCAGTTTTTGGGACAGCTCATTTTATGGATTATCACCAGAGTATACACTGTTGGCGATAGGGACTGTTGTATTCATCTTCACATCCCTGCTGCTGTGCAAAGCACAGTTTGCTCATTTTGCTTGTTTGTTTCATTCCCCGCCCCGTCAGCTATTGTTTTCACATATAAAGGATCAAGTTTACAAGAGGTTAAAAGATGGCTCAGGACCTAAGGAACTTTGTTATTCTAGCTCAGAATAGAATGATAGGAGGATAGTGATCAGTTGTAGGAATTAATCATCATGGTGGAAGGAAAAAAGGCACAGAGAAAAGAGAAAAGCCATGAGTATCTGCCTGGCATCCCAAGTCAGCAGTTCGGGAGTGCCTGGTAAGATAATCCTCTAACTAGTCATGGATCGTGAAAGTTTACCTCATTTAGTGTCCCACCAAAGAGCTGGCTTGTAGGAATGCTGTCTGCTCTCTGCAGCTGCTGCAGAGGGTCGCAGACCCCAGACTGGGGAGTGTGGAGGAGACTTGGGCTGCCTGTGGAGGGACACCCTCCTGTTATCACTTACAGAGCTGGATACACCCTGACCAGCAGTGTAGCGGCCTTAATGCAAAGTGCTAATTATGCTGGAGAGTGTCACACCTCATGATTCAACACATTTTGGGGACTCCCTATTGATAGAGGGACCCACAGAGCAAAGCCGTCTTAGTAAACCCACTGGTCAGAAGAAAACGAGAGGTAAGTTTCTGGTGTTGGGAAGTTGCTGCTCATTTCTGCAGGATACTTAAGCTTGACATGGCTATCCTAAGAGTGTTAAGTGTCATGGTTTCTCATACCATATAGGGCTGAATGTGTCTCGCTCTTTAGGTATTTAACAAACATGTGAGTGTTTACTGTAAGCCAAGGACTTTCCAGGTGTTGGGAATACAGCAGCAAGCAAAACAAGTCTCTGAGCCCTGTATTCTAGTGGGGAGATGGACAGTGAATGCTTACGTAGATAAGCACATGGCAAAACATCCGGGAGGAATAAGAATGAGGAGGATAAGGGGACCCACGAGGTGCGAGTGTGCTGTTTTAGGGATGGTGGTTGTTGGGAACTTGAGGACATTCAGTAGAGAACTCTGTAGTGGGGATAGAGGCATTCCAGCTGGGATGTGAAGGAGGCCCCGAGGTGGACGTGTGCTTGGCCCGATCAAGGAAACACCAGGGAAGCCCCGTCATCTGTAGCATTTTTGTGTATAGTATAGCGATGTTAGGTCTATGCCCACTGCTGCGCAACAGATCTTGGGAACTTTCTCATCCTGCAGAACTGAAGCTTTGTACCCATCGAATAGCAACTTCCTTTTCCCTGTCCCCTCTGTCCCTGGCAGTCACCATTCTACTTTCTAAGAGCTTGACTATTTAAGATCCCTCACATGAATGGACTCAGTAAGCCTGGAGCCTGGCTTCTTTCCCTCAGCATACGGTCCTTAAGGTTCATCCATGTTGTTGCATACGACAGGATGACCTTCGGTTTTAAGGCTGACTCATACCCCACGATATGAATAGACCCCATTTTCTTTGTCCTTTCATCCGCCGATGGTGGTTTGGTTGCTTCTGCCTGTAGTCTATTGTTCTTGTCTCTTGAACCCTGCTTGTGTCTGGCTCCGTGTTCGGTGCTGGGGTGGGGAAGTAACGTGGCCCGGATTGGACCCTCAGGGCTGTCACAGTGTGGTCAAGGAGGAGGGAAGGTGTGAAAGTCGCTCAGTCGTGTCCCACTCTTGGCGCCCCCGTGGACTATACAGTCCACGGAATTCTTCAGGCCAGAATACTGGAGTGGGTAGCCTTTCCCTTCTCCAGGGGATCTTGCCAGCCCAGGGACGGAACCCAGGCCTCTTGCATTGCAGGCAGATTCTTTCCCAGCTGAGCCACCAGGCAAGCCCGAGGAGAAGGGAGAAGGCAAGTAAATGAGCTATCTTCATGGAGCCCAGGAGGAGCAGTGGTGGGCAACCTAGAGAGTGGCAGGTGGCCCACACTGGTGACACCACACTAAGCGCTGAGGAAGAGCCAGAATCAGTCAGACTGGGCGGAGATGGCCAGCAGAGGGTTTGCCGGGCAGGGGAATGATCTGAGGGGAACAAGGGTTCCAGAATCACAGTGGTGAGAGATGTAGCTGGAAACAGCAGCTGGGAAATCAGGTCAGAAAGGGCTCACGTGCCACACTGGGGAATGCAGAGTTTTCCCCAAAGGCCCCTGGGAGCTGTCAGAGGGTTGTAAGCAGAAATGTGATAACAGTTTCTTTTGAGGAGGACTATCAGTGGCATTGTGATGCAGAATACTGCTATGAATGCCCATTATGTGTTATTTGACTTCTTTCTCAACAAATATTTGCTGCATGAGCAAGCGTGGAGTAGACCTTCTATCAGGGATCAGAGGAGAGCAGACACTATTTGAGGGGTTAGGAGTCCAGATTCCTTTGAGTTTTGTGATCATTTGCCTGATTTATTACTGAGTATCTATGGCGACCAATTCCCTGAACTGTGCCCTGAGATGAGGTTTCCATCATCCATGTGGTGGAGAATTAGTTGAAACTTGAATATTTCCCATTATGTGCGGCAAGAATATATATTCTTTGAAAGAGTGTTGACATATTGTCATATACTATGAGCTGTTTAATCTGTAAGTATTTGTAAAAATGTCATCTGCTGTGAAGGCTGATATTTAGCTATCTTAAAAAAAAAATTACTGGAAAAGACAGTCTACTTCCAGATTTTAAGGTTCTGCCATGGGTCTGTTTTCATGGAAATGATTTGTGTTCAGCTGTATTCGCAACCCCCCTGAACCCCCCACCTCACGTCTCTCATATGGTACTGTTTTGACTTGTTGGGAAGATAATTAACTTGTCTTAAAGAGACTGAATCAAATAATCTGGAAAGTGGTTTGATTATGTCAAAAATTTGAAGTCATCGCCTTCTCTTGTTGTAAGGTTTGGTACTTATTCATTTATCAATCTCTCCAATAGAACATTTATTGGTACTGTGCTGAGCATACAGGTACTGTGCTGAGCATACAGCAGATCTGACAGCTATGGCTTGACTAGCTGACATTTTTGAGGTGGTAGGTGAGGGGTTATGTAAGGTAGCTGGATAAGACATTTTTGAGGTGGTAACATTTAAGGTAATCCCTGTATGAAGAGAGAGAACAGTTGAGAGAGGAGTGATGGGAGGGGCTTCTAGGTGGAGTCAGCAGAATGTGCAAAGGTCCTGGGGTGGCTCAGATAGTAAAGAATCTGCCTTCAGTGCAGGAAACCCAGGTTTGATTCCTGGGTCTGGAAGATCTCCTGGAGAAGGACATGGCAATCCAGTCCAGTATTCTTCCATGGAGAATTCCAGGGACAGAGGAGCCTGGTGGGCTACAGTCCATGGGGTTACAAAGAGTCAGACACGACTGAGTGACGAACACTTTCACTTTCAAACAAACACTGAAGCAAGAGAAGCCACGCTGGACCACACATGCTGTGGTAACTAAGGAGTTTGGATTTGATTTGCAACTAACACAATCTGATATGTTTTAAATAGTTACTGAGCCTTCGTAAGTAGACAGTAGATGAGAGGAAGGCAGGATGGTGGGACAACCAGTAATTCAGGTGTTCCTGGGTAGGGAGGGGAGAGATAATGACTGGTGTGGAGTGATGGTTCTCAGAGGTGTTCTCAGGATCAGCAGCAGAATCAGCTGGGAACTTACTTAATGCAGTCTCAGCCTTATCACACACCTGCTGGATCGGAAACACTGGTGGGGGACCCAGCAGTCTGTGTTTTAACAAGCCCTCTGGATGGTCTGATGCACAGGAAAGTGAGAACCGTGGGTCTCAGGGTGGCTGGGAGGAGGTGGCCAGAGGTAGACAGGTTTGGGGATGTGTTTGGAATATAGAAGCATATGAGAGCTGAGGGGGGAAGAAAGAATCAGTGAGTGTGAGAAACTGGATAGGTGGGGACCTTACTTACAGTGATAAGGAGACTAGTGGGGGTGGTAAAGGGTGTAATTTCAGAATACTATGAGTTTGCCCTGCCTTTGAAATGTTCAAGTGACGACATTGAGCTTTGGTGGCAGTGTGAGTGTATAGCCCATGGAAAGGTTTTATTTCAAGAAAGACATTTGGAATTTGCCCGTGTACCAGGGCGTGTCTGAAGTCATTGAAACAGGCATGAGCCCGCGTAGGAAGGAAGGAAGAGAAGAGTGGTGAAATCCCAAGCTAGGAGGTAATGTATCCGTTCAGAGGAGCATGGAGCCCGCAGAGGACTAGGAAGAGCAGCCAGTGACGAGAGTAGACATTTGGAATTTGCCCGTGTACCAGGGCGTGTCTGAAGTCATTGAAACAGGCATGAGCCCGCGTAGGAAGGAAGGAAGAGAAGAGTGGTGAAATCCCAAGCTAGGAGGTAATGTATCCGTTCAGAGGAGCATGGAGCCCGCAGAGGACTAGGAAGAGCAGCCAGTGACGAGAGGAGGACCAGGAAAATGGGGAGTGTTTCAAGCAGCACAGAGCGGTCAACTGCGCTTAAAGCTTCTGAGAATTGACTATAGATGAAGCTGAGATTTGTAGCACAGAAATCATTAACCAGAGGTTCTATTTGAGTCTTCAGTGAAACTGTAATGAAAATCCAAGGATCAACCTGATTTGCATCCTGGGCTTTAAATGAGAAGAAACCAGAGAAGCACAGCTCCAGTTTTCTGTTCACTAGTTTTCTAAGCAGCTGAGTTTTCATTGATTTCTCTAGCTCCCCTCTGGCTGCTCCTTGCTGTGTACAAACCAGCTCTGAATGAGCATTTGTCGTTCTGAAAAGGAGGAGCATATGGGCTTCAACAGCCGGTCATATTTTCTTTTATTATTATATTTAAAGCAAACATCCAAGATTTTTGAAAAGCATTCCCGGCAACTAGTATAACAGGCGGCAATAAAAATTATCACTGGTTGTTGATGTGGGCTACTGTGTGCTTTGTATTGTGTCTTTGTATCTAAATTCTTGGAATTGACAGTTCTTGAGTTAATCTGTCACTGAGCAAATTTATATTGATGAGTAAGAAGAGGAAATTGGGTTTTATAAGTTGTGTATCTCTTCCAGCTTCTGTTTGGTATGGTCAATATTTCAGAATTTTGGACTTTTGACATTTAGGGTCATAAACTATAAAATGTTAGAGATGCAGGGGGAGGGGATTAGCAGAGGTAACTTTTTTTATACAGACTGGATAAATAAGGTCCTCTGTATAACACAGAATTATATTCAATATCCTATGATAAACCATAATGGAAAAATATTTTTTAAATGTGTATATACATGTAACTGAATCACTTTGCTGAATAGTGGGAGTTAATACAGCATTGTAAATATACTTCAATAAAAAAAGAATTGGAAAAAAAGGCAATGTTGGGGCTGAGGTTGGGAGACTGTGGGCCTGGGGAGAGAAAAGAACATTTGGGCACCATTTATGTTGGAACCATTGATTATTATTTCTTCTAATCCCCACTGTGAGGTAGGTGAGATTTCCCCATTTGCCGATGAGAAAATGAACGAATAAAGAAAATTTCTCTTTAAATCCAAGTTTAAAATGGATTTTCTATGCCAAGCTCATGAGGGCAGAGTAGGTGTGAGAACAGTGTGAGGTGACGGGGCTCACAGAGTGTTTGTCAAGATAAACCAGAGGTGTCCAAAACAGATAAAGGACTAAGGAGGTGCTTTAAAGGAGACTGAGCCACGGCAAGGCATTTATATTGAGTTTCACTGGCAGGCACCTCAGAGAACAGAAAGGATTCTTTAGATGCTCAGTGTCAAGATTGGTCCTTAAAGACGGATATAGGAGGTTTCTAGATAGTCCTATGGATCTTATGTTAAAGCAGCTACAGACTAGGAGCTTCTCTGAGCCTTTCATAAAAATCTTCCTTTCTGTTTTGATGGCATTTCTGTCATTCTTGTGTGCATGCTTATTCACCTTCTCTTCCCTCTAGAGCTGGAAGGACTGGTTCGTTTTCTGTGGAAGTTCCATGTCTCTGAGTTCAGCTGTCATAGCCTCCTCACCCTTTCTCTCTCAAGTTCCACTGTATGAACTTGGGGGTCATTGTCTCTTTCTCTCCCAGACTTATTTTGTTTTCTCTGGGTCTGTGGAACAGTTCCTCAGGGATTCCATTTGCCTTCGCCTCTCCCCTGGCTCCTGGTGGAAACCAGTTGACGTAATTGAGCTGAAATGTAGGGGAAACTGTCCCGGAATGGTGAGCTGCGCACAACTCCTCTTGATTAACACAGATGTGTGAAACCAGCTGTTCTGGAGCCTGGGGTGCTGGGTGTTGGGCCCAACAACTGGTGCCAGTCTTAGGCAGGTCATCTGTATTTCCAGTCACAAAAGATCTTTCTGTCACGTTGGAGAAGACTCAAGTTTATAAGGATCAGTGGGCCATTGAAGATGACAATGGGTAGCTTAGACTGGAAGCAGATGTCACCAGCTAGTGGCCTGAAGCCTGTTCTGATGTGCTTCGAGTACCCAGGGTTTAAAAAAAGTGAATTTGGTCACCAGTATTTACAGATTGGGAAGTTTTGGTCACATATGTCGATTCCATCTGCTCTTCAGAACTTAGACCTTGGAATCAGGCCCACGTCTGTGCCTGACATGGATCAGAAGAGGTGGTGACTGAATGCTTCCAGCTGAGACCAGTCTCTCCAGTTTGCCTCAGTCCCCAAGGCGCCCTCAAGTCCAGTGTTCGCAGCCATTTGTCATTGTCCTTAAGGTTGTTTTTCCATCTAGCCTCTTTTGCTCTTTTACAAGGCTTCCATGTACATCTGAGATCCCTGACCCTTATCCTAAGTGATCAGGACGTGATGTGTTCAAAGGTCTGTTATCCTTGCAAAAGCACAGGATGAGGGGTCCTCTTATCTAAGAGGCATCGATGGTGTTCAGATCAAGATACAAGTAGGAGGAAGCATGTGTTTAAATGGAGCGCATAATGGATCCTTTGGAGAAGTTGAACAAGAGATCGGATCAACTCTTTAGTCATAACTTAAGTACAATCCCTTCTTGTTTCAGACAGGACTTTTCAAAGATATTGATGATATCTTAGCTGTTCTTGTTTCCTGTGTGTGTTTTGAAAGATAGTGTTGAGAAAAACAATGAGAAGAGAAAGGATATTTTTACCCCAAAGTTGTTCAGACTGTTCAGTGTGTATGAAGGTACTTGGAAAATTTCAATTTTGAGTCTAGGCATTAGTTCATTAATATTAATTAATTAATCTTAATAAGTAAGCAGCCATTCTTTGACATGAGTTGTTTTAATGGTGAGTTTGTGGGGAGCTTGTGGTCCCTTCAGCATTGGGGATTTGTGGTTAAAATAACCCATTTGTGCGCACCAAGACATACAGTTTTAGGTCAGGAAATCGAAGGTCAGATGTAGAGAGGAAGGTCGGAGAAGAGACTTTCATTCAGGAGGTAGTTCAGCTGACACCAGCGGAGTACCTGTGATGTGTTGGACCATGTACTGCTACCGGGGGTGGGAAGAAAAGCAAGAGAGAAGGAACATGCAGTCTTGAACAGATAATCTCAGTCTCACGTGGTGAGAGGTGTGCCCCCAGGGCTGTGGATGACAGACTGGCCCTTGGCTTTGGTCAGAACTAGACGGATGCTCCCCTGGGAAGCTGATGCCCAAGTTGAGCCTTGAAGGCTAAGAGTTAGCCCAGTAGCAACAAATGGGGAAAGAATTTAATGAACAATGTGTAGTTTGGGATTAGGTCATGGAGGGCTTTCCAGAAGCTTTTGAGGGGCCTTAAAAGAAGGGGACATGTCAGATTTACATTTGACCAAAGTGTGGTCATGTGAGTATAGTATGGCAGGACTGGAGGGAGACCTGGTTAGTTATAAACTGGTCAGAAAATCCTTCGTGGTTTTCGAATATGGGTCAGGTTGGGACCTGAAATGGCCTAGGCCATGGTCTACCTGCTGCCTTAGGTGAGGTACTTCTCAGCAGTGCTGGCTCTAGCTGTTTTGAAGGACTGGCTTGGATGCTCCTTTATAGACTTAGCAAAATCAAGTCTGGTTGATCAGCCTTTTCATTTTGCTGAGCTCTTAAGTTACAGTTTGTATTTCAAGGTTTTCTTCTCTTTTTTCCCCCCTTTAACTGGGGAGAGAGAAGAGAACTTGTTGTAATACAGTTTTGCTAAAAGTTTTGTGGAAGTGAATCATGCTTATCAAGATAAATTGTACAAGAAGTGTGATGGGAACATTGTTTCTGCGGGAAATCAGTCTTCAACAACAAGAAGCCAGCTTCCTGGGAGGAGGCAGGCAGCGTACTCCTCTGCCCATGAAGACCCTGAGGAATGAAACCTTGCCAAGACTCAGGCTCTGAGACCAGTTTATCCCAGGCCTCCTCAAGACCCTTGCTGGCAGAACCATTCTTTTTCTGTTTATTTTCATAAATAACTGCAGAATTCACATGTTCTCTGCTTGTGCAAGGACCTCATTAGTGTATGGGGGGGTGGGGATAACCCTCCACAATATACTCTGGGGCAGGAATCCGTGGCCCTGGGGCACTGTCACTGTCCCAGATGCCTCACAGGTGCGGCTGACCTGTCAGAGGCTCCAGAGATTTGGCGGGTACTGAGTCCCATTAAATTATAGCTCAGGCTGTCATCGCCAGCTCTCCAGGAAAACTTCAACAGCCTCTGAACTCCCAGCCGCATGGCCTCACTCTGATCCTTTGTCTGCACAGCTACCCCCGTGGTTTTCTGAAATGCAGATCCAAGTGTATAGTTTCCCCCTTAAAATCCTTCAACCCCTTTCCAAGGGTGCTCCGTGGAGGCCAGAAGCTGAGGGCGCTGATCTGATCGTCTGTCTGACCCCATGGTCTTCACTCATTATGCTCTCTCTGCCTGGCAGGACCCACCCGCCTGACCCCCAGGTAGTCAGAGTTGAGTCCTCTTTGTGGTTGGATTTCTAGAAAGCTGCCTGGCTGGACCCTTCCTCAAGAAGCGTCTTCGCTACTTTAATTTTTAATGTTCGTCTTTGACTTTTAGCAAAAGTTGATATGAGAAACTGAACGTGAAGGACATGTGTTTGGTTAGAGGAAGTTAGTCCATTTTCCTGTTCTGTGCTTCATTAAGGTCTTGAGAATATTTCGGATGCATGGGTTCTAGGCTAAATTGCTTTTAGCGCCAGGAAAAACACGTTCTCATTTAAAAAACTTACCTGCTTCCTTTTAAAGTCAATTAATTAAAAATAATGCTGTTTGCCTTTCACCTTTGTTGCTAGGAGTTTCAGCACTAAAAGTTTCAGTCATAATCGTAAAAGCCTGGGTAGTTGTTGAACTGACAATCTACTGTTTTTGTCTGCATAGCCCAGCAGCCCTTTCTCAGTTTCTCCATTTGTTTTTCAAATATTTGTTTGCAAATATTTGTTGCATGGTCGTCGTAGGCTTCTGTGTCTACTGCTCCCGTGCCCCAGTCCCTTGACCACAGTGATTAGTCCAGAAAGTGGATATAAGACCCAAACAAGAGTCCTAACTGGGGTCTTTGGAAATACTGCCCTGGAGAGGGGGAGAGAGAGAGAGACAGACTGTATGGTGCCCTTTCAGCTGCCTGTCTTGATCCTGCTCTGTGGAGGAAGCCCTTCTGAATAGTGGAGGATCATGGTGCCACCCAGGAAAGCAGAGCTTTGTAGAAAGACCCCGCTTCCTGCTGGGTTGTTATTTAGTCTCTCAAGTCGTGTCTGACATTTTTGCAACTCTGTGAACTGTAGTCTCTGCCAGGCTCCTCTGTCCATGGGATTTCTCAGGCAAGAATACTGCAGTGGATTGCCATTTTCTTCTCCAGGGGATCTTCCCAACCCAGGGATCGAGCCCAGGTCTCCTGTGCCTCCACATTGACAGGCATATTCTTTACCATTGCAGCACCTGGGAAAGCCCTCCCTCCTGCTTGCTACAGTCTGTCTCTTGGCATGCCTAAGCTCCAAAGTGTTCAGTGAATAGAACTTTATTTGGTCCAACAAGTTTAAAGAAAGAGGTTTCTGGATGGCAGAACTTGCTAGAGCCTTTTATATTGGATGTGTTTTGTGTCTCTTCCGGAGGGGGAATAGTACACAGTAATTGCCAAACTTACTTGACTGTGGGTTTAAAACAAAGAACACCAACCCCTGTAAGTATCCCATCTTTACAAATGAGGCAAACGGAGTCCACATAGGTTGCGAGACTTCCTGAGGTCGTGCAAGTCAGGGCTGGTCTGGAAGGTAAATTCAGCTTTCCTGTCTTTGATATTCATTTCACCATCATGTGTGGGCTGATGCTGTTTTTATCCTATGAAGTATAAGGAAGCTTGTCTCTGTGAACCATATGACGTGGTCTCAATGTGTGTTTGTGTGTTTTTTTAAATTGCAGTTTGCCTTGCAACTTGTGGTTCTGGTTCTTCCATTATTACTAGGGACTGCTCTGTGGGTGGGCAGTAATCCTCGGAAATCTTGGAAAGCATGCCATTCTATTGATTTGATTTCATTAAAAGGAATGTGTCATAACTCCAGGTTCGTGGCTTTTGGTGATAAGGATGTGTTAAATTATGAAAATGATATGCGGTCTCAGGATGGTCCACGTTCTGGACAGTGTTATTAGGCAATTTCCATTTTGATAAAATGTCTGTTAAAAAGATGTATTTTCTGAGAGGACGATTGTGCTCTTATTTTTAATCTTTGTGATTTTTTTCAGAAACTGTTGGGCTTGTTGTAAACACTTGTTGAAAATAATAAAAGAGGGAAGTAGGATGAAGCATTTTTACTGATTCTGATATGTCTCCAGCTGAAACTCAATGAGACGGAGATGAATGGCTCATTTCTATCCTGGTTACAGAGAACCAGGCATTGAGTGGCCACGTGGGCTGTCATAGTCGGCGCCCTGGGGCTGACAGAGTAGGGGCTGAAGCTGTGCCCTGTGGATTCATGTGAAATGCTCTTTCCCTCGCCCTGTGGTGACATCTGTATTTTTGTTCATGATTGCTAGGTTTCCATATCACCTGCAGGTAATTAGAGTTTTCCCTGGTAGCTCAGCTGGTAAAGAATCTGCCTGCAATGCAGGAGACCTCTGTTTGGTTCCTGGGTCGGGAAGATCCCCTGGAGAAGGGACAGGCTGCTCACTCCAATATTCTTGGGCTTCTCTGATGGCTCAGCTGGTGAAGAATCCGCCTGCAATATGGGAGACCTGGGTCTGATCCCTGGGTTGGGAAGATTCCCTTGGAGGAGGGCCTGGCAACCCACTGCAGTATTCTTGCCTGGAGAATCACCGTGGACAGAGGAGCCGGTGGGCTACAGTTCATGGGGTCACAGAGTCGGACACGACTGAGCGACACAGCACACGTGAAAGATCTGCTCATCTTTTACATGAAGACCCTGCATGTCTAAATTAGTCATTGCTGGCGATCTCCATGTTGTCGTGTTGCTGTGATCACTGGTCTCTTGACCATTCCTGCCACCTGTTAGCTCCTCATCACTTTTCTTCTCAATCACTTCTCGCTTGCTGGTTCTCTCCGCCTTCCACACATCTTCCGTGTTCCCAGGAGAAAAAAACCCTTCACTTAGCCCCCTCCTGCCCATAGCTTTCAGGTATTGTTTTCTGGCCCTCACCTCCCTTTCTAGCCAAGTCTCCTGCCCCTGTTGTGTGCATCCTTCATCCCAGCTTTAGGAACTACTTGCTCTATGGACGAGAAGAGGTTTCTTGCTTCTACGCCCCTAGGTTGAACCACTGTATGCCCGGAACGCCTCCCTCTGCCCATTTTCTCCACTTCATCCTTCAGGACTGAGCTCCTGTGTGTGTATTTTCTAGGAAGCCTTTCCAGACATAGCTTCTCCTTCCCACTAGTCTGCGAGCAAATATAATGTGATGGTAAGCAGTGTTGACTGCAGTCCCACGTGTCCTGGGTTCAGACCACTGCTCTACCAGCTCCACGCTACGTGGCATTGGACAAGTCACTTAGCCTCTCTGTGCCTCAGCGCTGCCATCTGTAAAGTGGAATTGACGATAGTACAATATTTATCTCCTAGGACTGCTGTTAGGATAAATGAGTTAATGTATGTAAATCACTCATGAAAGCACCTATACTTAAGTTCTAATGATTACTATTTATATTTTCCATCTAGTATTATTAGCTTTTATTAAGACTAAAAAAAAAAGCAGTCAACAGAGCATCTATTTAAGTGTTTGTCAAGTTATGTCCAGATGTGTCCCAGGAAAGGATTTATTTCTATTATTATGCTATTTATTTCTATTACTATTTCTATTATTATAAAGGATTTATATTCTATTACTGTTTTAGATGCACCCTTTGGGGAACAATGTATAGGTATAAACTTTAATATCTGTATCTTCCTCAGACTCAGGAGTCATTCAGAATTGCATTTTAAAATTCTGTTCTTTCACTAACAGATCTGAAGTCTTGGCCCAGTTGCCCTCTAAAAGACAGTGTCTAGATAATAATAAATATCATGTTTAAATAAACTGTATGCCTGCTCTAATAAGTGAAGTGCTTCTTTGTAGAGGCAGTCATTGTGTTGGATTATGGTGTTATAAAATTTAAAGAGGCAAATGCTTATCATGATTTGTGCCTTTAAAAAAATGTAGAGATATTCAAATACATCTGTCTACTTCCTTGTTATGCATCTCTATTTCTGAGTTAATGAATGACTTGCTATGAGTCAACCATATACCTGTTCAGAATTCAAATATTGATGATTCATTGTCCAGGATTTGCTCCAATATATTTGCACTTGATCGCATTTCTCCAGAGATATCTAAAGCCCAGATAACATTTATGAGCTAAGGGTCTTTATTCTTTACATTTCTATTTCTTCATTTGTAATATAGTAATTGGACACATTCCTTCTGACCATGATGATCTCACCTCTATTTTAAGGAAGCTGGAAAGAAACTGAGATCTGGACCAGCTCTAAAAAACTGAATGTCAAGTCAATTGTCTAATCACACAGTGGTATAAATAGCCGATATCCTCTAAAAGATTCCATGCTCACAATAGCATCATTGACATTTGAACTGCGTGGAGTTGTTCTCTGAAAGGTGCTGTAGAGAAAACACAAGTGTGAGGGGTGATCGTGGTGGAGATGGGTCAGAGGCTCTTCAAGTGAACTGAATGAGGCCAGCCGCGAATGAGGACCATCCAGTGAATGATTCCTTTGTTCCATGATGAAATAAAATACTAGAAAATGTTCTTGTAACAAAGAGTGTTGTTTGCCAAGAGTGGACATGATGTAGTGAAGAGCTTTTGAAAGCTTTCATTTGGTGACTAATATTTTGACTGAGTTAAAAAATATATATATATATATATATATAAACCATCTTTTTAATCACAAGGTCTTCATGTGAAAAGAAGGTAATTATAGTTATAAATACTCAGTGATGTTCAGTGTGATAGGAGGGTGCTCCACTGGCTGTGACTGCACTGCTGTGATCTGTCCCCAGGACTTTTGTCCTCTGGGAGACTCGATCTTGAATATGTTACTTGTCGGATCACAGTCTTTTATTCTTTATGCATAGGATGATGATAGGGGCCGGTATAGTCCCTTGATCTTCCTAGTTAGTTCTGCCTTTATATATTAGCTTAACTGAAAAAAAGGTGGCCCTTTTTTGTGTTTCTTGACTGCTTTTCTTAGAGTCTATACTTTTGGGTAATAGGTTTGCCATTATATCATTACCTATGAGCAGATATAAATCATTGTACTTACTTTATAAGGCCAGTTCAGAGAATTTTATTCTGAGGAAATCTTTGTAATTAGCACTTTTCCAATAAGTGGGCCATTGACTGGGTTTTAACAACCATTTTGATGAATGAGCTCTGTTGTGAAAGGATTTCACACTTACATCTTATTTATTTTTGGGTTGTGCTATATTTGTCTTTTGAAAGTTACTTAAAATGAAAGGAATTAGCACATAAGCTTTCTATGAAAGTGGGAGTTGCTCAGTCATGTCTGATTCTTTGTGACTCCATGGACTGTAGCCTGCCAGGCTCTTCTATCCATGGGATTCTCCAGACAAGAATACTGGAGTGTGTTGCAGTTCTCTTCTCCAGGGGATCTTCCCAGCCCAGGGATTGAACCCAGGTTTCCCACATTGCAGGCAGAATCTTCTTTAAAGGGTGATTTCGTTGTTTCAGAATTTGTGTCTCCACCAGCTTTACTCCTCCCATGGAGGGTTCCTAATGGGTGCAGTAGTTTTAGTGGAATTTGTATATTCCAGGAATGAAAAACGACAGAATTTCCTGTGATTTTTTTCCTACCCAAGTTCCTGTTTGTTCCCCACCAACATAAAAATAAAACCACCACAACAAACTGGGGGTGGGTGAAAATGAAGACGTTGCTCCTGTGATAAACAGGGGAGTCCTGCCACCTCCACTTTGCACACACCCAGGACCTCTTAAGCTTGGCCTGGGAGAGGGAAATATTTTCCCATCCTTAGCTGTTTGAACCCTCTTGGGAAGTCATGTGAGTCTGACTGCTGGCTGCTCCCGATGCCTGGATGGCTTCTGACTAGCGTATGAAGGTGGAGTTCGGTTTTCCCCACATACACCTCCCTCTACTTCCATCTCTATCTCCCTCCGCTTCTCTTCACTGCGATTTATGGAATCTTCCCTGCCAGGAGGTTATTCTCATAATGTAATGTCGGGGCAGGAGACCCTCTCTCTTTTGTGCAACCTGCCTGCTGCTTTTCTGGGCTTACTTTGATTCCTCTCCTGGAGTCTCTCTAGCTTTCATTATTCCTCCCTGTGTGGTGGATATTCAGGTAGTAGAGATCTTTCAGATGTCCTTCCTTAAACAGACCAGCAAGTCCTAGCAGTGTGGCCATAGGCAGATTGGTGGACTTTGGGACCATGGTGTCCAGTGCTGGTAAAGCCACCAAACAGAGGTTTCTGTTCTCTGCAGAGTCCGGTCTGTCTCCGGCTGGCAAGTGGGTGGCCAGGTGCAGGGATGTGGCAGTAATTTAGGGCATGGAAAGGCTTTGGTGTTTGAGTCCAGCCTGCTCTGGGCCACCTTATGCGTGTTACTCAGCCTTGTTAAACCTCAGTAACCGCTGCCATTGGGGTTTTTATAAGGATAATGAGGTATGGCATAAATATTCTTAGCACAGTCATTCATTGGCACGTGATCAAATGGTGAAAGTCATGGTGATGTTATTAAGAAAGAATTGGCTGTAGACGCTCCTTTCCCACTTTCCAAGTTTCCAAAGTCATGTCCATTTAGCCTGTGGTGTTGTCAGACTTAAGGAAACTCTCAACTTCATTTTTTGTTTAATTTCTTATTACTTTCCCTTCCTTATAAATTAATTACGTATATTTTAAAATTTATTATCTAGTCTTGCCATAGTCAGAGACCATTTTCTAAATAATATTAAATTGGAAATTTGATTGAGTCTCTGAATCTCTCCTCAACTAACCCGGGTGGGTAGACCTGCTTTGGGAGGGTTCTGTGGTTTTAAAGCTACTTAGTAAAGAAGCAGAGGGCTTTTCCTTTCTTCTAAAGTATGTTTCCATTAAAATCTTCAGTGTTCAATGAATGTGTAGCTCAATGGCCTTTGAAAGGATAGCTATTTTTGAACCCATGTTTACCTTACAACCTTTTGAGTGTAGGATATTCTTTATCTGACAGCCCCTCCACTTGTAGGACTTCACAATCAGGAACAATCTATTAGAATTTATTGCTTTTGGCTGGAGGCCAAGAATATGGGCTCGTTTGTTTATGGTGTGATACTTAAAAAGGCCAAAGACCAGGGGTTTAATTCCCAGATAGGCCAATTAGTGTAGCTTTGTTCCACAACTTCAGATTGAACCTCAGACCCCAGCCATCTGTCTTTAAAATGCCTGCTGTTGACCACAAGGCACCTTAGTCACACTGGTGAAAGAATGGATGGAGCCGCAGAAGACCATGAACTAACCACTCAGGAGGAGAGATCCAGACACCCTCTGTGTACAAGATGGTGAGTCAGTAGACTCAGCCTCAGAAATGAATGCTGGAGAATTCTGCCAAGGGAGCTATTGTTTTAAGAAATGTTTAATAAGAATTGCTAAGTGATCGATCAGAGTCCAGACATCAGGAAAGTTAGAAAACTCAGGTATTTTAATTCTTACTGTGTATTTGTAAATGATTCTTTCATAGAAGATAAGGGGAAAGTACCAGAAGGAAGAAGTGTGGCAATATGACAGTTTCCCGATGAACTTAGATCTTAAAAGGAAGTGCATAAAAGATAGAGGCCTGACTCTGACAGTCAAGGGGAACCACAGTGATAGTAGCTTATGTTTGCATATGAGTGCCAGGCACAGTTCTGGGTGCTCTTGTTTGACCACACTAGAACTTTATGAGTTAGGAACTAATATTAGTTGCCATTTTACAGATGAGCAGATTGAGGCACTGAGCTAAATACCTAAGTGTATCTGTAGGTCACACAGCTAGTTAGGTAGCTGGGATATGAATTGATGTCTGATCTAGAGAAACCTGAGACTTGCAGAAGATGTTCTGGATGATAGAAAAGTTGTCAAACAAATAGAAGAAAATAAAAGCTGCATCTGAACAGAGTTGATGGAGGGTGTGTGTCAAAGTGAAACTGTTAGTTGCTCAGTCGTGTCCAACTCTTTGAGACTCCCTGGACAATAGCCCGCCAGGCTGCTGTCTGCATGGGATTCTCCAGGCAAGCATACTGGCGTGGGTAGCCATTCCCTTCTGCAGGAGAATGTGTGTACTAATGCAGCAAAACCCTCCAGCTCCTATTATGTCTTTTTTTTTTTTTGTCTTTTATATACATATTAAAAAACCCAGAATGTTAACAGTATGTTCGGAAAGTAATAAGATCTAGTTTTTCTAAAGGAATTTAAGCCTCCCAGCCTAACAGAATTCCTTTTTGACATCCTGCAGACATTTGGGATAGAGCTTGTTCATCCACGCCTGTGATCTTTAGGGAATGTGGAGAACAGAAATAGTGGTGGACAGGTGTGTGTATGTGTGTGGTAAGGGCACAGGTGTGGAAAAGGGTGCCAAGCTCCACTTCATAGGAGCTGGCATCTTTCAATATTTAGAGCTTACTGAGTTTCCAGACTTGCTCTGAGTGAGCTCATAAAAAAACTAGAGTCCAAGAAAGAAGGTTGCTGCTGCTGCTGCTGCTGCTGCTAAGTCGCTTCAGTCGTGTCCGACTCTGTGCGACCCCAGAGACGGCAGCCCACCAGGCTCCCCCGTCCCTGGGATTCTCTAGGCAAGAAAGAAGGTTAAATGGGAGAAAGTTGGATTGTCTGGAGTCCAAGTGGTTTTCCTCATTGGCTCGTGAGTAACCTGTGCTTGGAAGAATCCTGGTGTAAGATGGATGAGACTTCGGCCCAGGGATGTCTCAGACATGGTGTAACATCAAGGGGTGATGAGAGTGTTAAGGTTTCCTCTGACCTGTTCATAAGAGCACAACTTTAAAATGAGGCCAGAGACCCATTCGTATCTTTGGTTTTCCCTCTGTGAGGAGGTCATTTAATCTCATTTCTACCTGAGGGTTGAGAGAAGATGAGAGTGACTTTCCCAGGTCAGCTTTTGGTGACGGGCAGGCTCGACTCTGGGCTCCTAACCTGACTGCAGCTGTCATGTATACTGGGCCATCCAGAGAGTCTCGGGGTGCAGGGCAGTTTGGGGGGTTGGGCTGACCTGGGTTCAAAGCCCAGCTCTGACACTTAGTCATGCCTCACTATCCGCAGGGGATGGTTTCTGGACCCCTTACCTCCCTGCAAATACCGAAATCCAGCATGCTCACTTTCCTTATGTAAAATGGCATAGTATTTGCGTATAACCTATGCACATCCTCCCATTACTTTAAATCACCTCTAGATTACTTCTAATACCTAATACAATGTGAATGCTGTATAAATAGTTGCTGTAGTGCAGGAAACTCAAGTTTTGCTTTTTGGAACTTTCTGGATTTGTTTCCCCAAGTTTTTTCAATCTGTGTTTGGTTGAACGTGTGGATGTGGAACCCTCGGATCCAGATGACCAATGGCTCTGTAACCTTCATTAATTCTTTGACTGCTCAACCAAAGAAATGGAATTGTTGTGCAGATCAAGTGAAAAGAACGTACTTGGCATCTAGTAAGTACTAAGGATATGTCTTTGTTCTTTGTAGTTAGGCTTGAAATCTGTTTATTATTCAGTTCAGCTCAGTCGTGTCCAACTCTTTGCGACCCCATGAATGGCAGCATGCCAGGCCTCCCTGTTTATCACCATCTCCCGGAGTTCACTGAGACTCACGTCCATCGAGTCTGTGATGCCATCCAGCCATCTCATTCTCCGTCGTCCCCTTCTTCTCCTGTCCCCAATCCCTCCCAACATCAAAGTCTTTTCCAATGAGTCAAGTCTTCACATGAGGTGGCCAAAGTACTGGAGTTTCAGCTTTAGCATCATTCCTTCCATAGAAATCCCAGGGCTGATCTCCTTCAGAATGGACTGGTTGGATCTCCTTGCAGTCCAAGGGACTCTCAAGAGTCTTCTCCAACACCACAGTTCAAAAGCATCAATTCTTTGGCGCTCAGCCTTCTTCGCAGTCCAACTCTCACATCCATACATGACCACAGGAAAAACAATAGCCTTGACTAGACGGACCTTAGTCGGCAAAATAATGTCTCTGCTTTTGAATATACTGTCTAGGTTGGTCATAACTTTTCTTCCAAGGAGTAAGCATCTTTTAATTTTTATTATTACTGATAAGTTTTTTAAGATCTCTCTAAGGCTAATTGTACAAAACATTGTTCTCTTGGTCCATGTGTGAGGAGTAAGTCTGTACCTTCTCTGCATCACCTCCCCCTACCTTCCTCAGCACCCCCTAACACACTCAGCAGGGGTCAAGTAGGACCTTCAGCTGTCCGCTCCTGGTGAGACCCCTTCATATGGCCAGCCTTCCACCACTTTGCCTTCCCCATCAGGACCACTCTCATGCCTATGAAGGTTCATTTTTGCCTTATTTTTTCTTTGGATAATGTGAAATTTGATAAGGACATTTTGTATAGTTTCTCCATAAGTAAAAACTTTACATCTTAACTGTGGAAAATTCTGAAAGAGATAGGAATACCAGACCACCTAACCTGCCTCTTGAGAAATCTGTATGCAGGTCAGGAAGCAACAGTTAGAACTGGACATGGAACAACAGACTGGTTCCAAATAGGAAAAGGAGTACGTCAAGGCTGTATATTGTCTCCCTGCTTATTTAACTTATATGCAGAGTACATCATGAGAAACGCTGGACTGGAAGAAACACAAGCTGGAATCAAGATTGCCGGGAGAAATATCAATAACCTCAGATATGCTGATGACACCACCCTTATGGCAGAAAGTGAGGAGGAGCTAAAAAGCCTCTTGATGAAAGTGAAGGAGGAGAGCGAAAAAGTTGGCTTAAAGCTCAACATTCAGAAAACGAAGATCATGGCATCCGGTCCCATCACTTCATGGGAAATAGATGGGGAAACAGTGGAAACAGTGTCAGACTTTATTTTGGGGGGCTCCAAAATCACTGCAGATGGTGACTTCAGCCATGAAATTAAAAGACACTTACTCCTTGGAAGAAAAGTTATGACCAACCTAGATAGTATTTTCAAAAGCACAGACATTACTTTGCCGACTAAGATCCGTCTAGTCAAGGCTATGGTTTTTCCAGTAGTCATGCATGGATGTGAGAGTTGGACTGCGAAGAAGGCTGAGCGCCGAAGAATTGATGCTTTTGAACTATGGTGTTGGAGAAGACTCTTGAGAGTCCCTTGGACTGCAAGGAGATCCAGCCAGTCTGTTCTGAAGGAGATCAACCCTGGGATTTCTTTGGAAGGAATAATGCTAAAGCTGAAACTCCAGTACTTCTGCCACCTCATGCAAAGAGTTGACTCATTGGAAAAGACTCTGATGCTGGGAGGGATTGGGGGCAGGAGGAGAAGGGAACGACGGAGGATGAGATGGCTGGATGGCATCATGGACTCGATGGACGTGAGTCTGAGTGGACTTCGGGAGATGGTGATGGACAGGGAGGCCTGGCGTGCTGCTATTCATGGGGTCGCAAAGAGTCGGACACGACTGAGCGACTGAACTGAACTGAACTGAGGGCCCTTTGGGTGAACAAGGCCTTGAGCGGATTTTAACCGCTCTACAAGTATGTCATTTATTCTTTTTAAAAAAGATGCCTTCTAACTTACCTCGTTCTCCAGCTATGGCTTGCTGGTTACTGTGGCAACCATTCTCTAATAATCTTGTCAGGAAATATGATGTAACTATCTGTCTAATCTAATTTTCCAGACGTAAAACAAGCACACAGCTTCCTTGTAAGAATCCTTCTAAAGCGTTCAGGGCCCAAGCACTGTTCCACCTTGTTCTGATGTTTTATAAGCTTGTACACACTTGTGGAAGAATGTGCATCTTTGGGTGTTTCCTTGTGAATTCCAGGAGTTGGTGATGGACAGGGAGGCCTGGCGTGGTGCAATTCATGGGGTTGCGAAGAGTCAGACACGACTGAGCAACTGAACTGAGCTGATAGTACCCAGTGGCCCTTGTGTCGCTATAAAGGCTTATGTGCTTTCATGCTCATTCTCCTATTCTTGAGGAAATTTTGGATATTTTTTTAAAAAAAATGCAAGATTGTGGTTTCTAGAGGATTTGTATTTATTTTTGGACCTAAAAGGATCTAAGGTGATTGCTGGGATAGTTAGATCAAGTCCGTATTTTCATGTGTTATCAAGAGGCTAATTTACAAAACATTGTTCTCCTGGTCCATGTGTGAGGAGTAAGTCTGTACCTTCTCTGCATCACCTCCCCCTACCTTCCTCAGCGCCCCCTAACACACTCAGCAGGGGTCAAGTAGGACCTCCAGCTGTCCGCTCCTGGTGCCACCCCTTCACGTGGCCGGCCTTCCACCACTTTGCCTTCCCCGTCAGGACCACTCTCGTTACACTTCCTGCTCCTGTTTGTTGTCAGTCACCCTAGGAAGCCTGGACTCCCAAGGCGTCCCCTCATTCCTTTGTCTTGTCCTTGTTTGACCCTTCTACTTCAACTTTTAAAATCCTGCCCCTCCCTCTGGCGTCCCCTCCCTGTGCGCCCTGTGCCCTCGGGGTCATCAGCAGAGCGCCCCAACCTCCTGCCTTGTCTGTGGCCTTCCCCTCCTCTCTGTGGCTTTTCTGGAAACCTGGGTCTCCCCTGACAATACTGCTTCTCCCTCAGGTGGCTGCAGGTTCTTTTACCTTTCCTTGAACCACGCAAGGGAGCGGGGGAGTATCCTCTACACAGTTTCTGGACCACATCCCCTCCTTCCAAAGAGTCTCAGGTCGCTGTGTGGCCCAGTGTCCCTCCGTGTCAGTCACTCGCTCCTCCCCCCTGTCACTCCCCTCACTCCCTGGAGATTTCTGTTGCGGGTTCTCTGTCCCTTTCTCCAAAGTGACTTCTGCTGTTCCACCATTCGTGTCGGTAATCCTCCCAACCCCCTTGTCCCTCCTCCTGTGAGTGTATCTCCCTCCTTCCTCAGTGGCTCCGTCGCATGGCCATGCCCTTGGTCCCGTTGTCTTCGATAACCTCAGCGCCTCCGTAGCTCTCTCTGGGCATCCTGCTCTGACCACCACTCCCATCCTTTGGCTCATTCTGTGAGGTTCCTCCAACCTCGACAGTCCTTGAGCCACCAGAAGCTTTGGTTCACTGGCGTCTGCCACCTCTTGTGGTTCCGCCTGACTTCTCCCCTTTCCCAGACTGATCATCCACTGTCAGCCCTGCTTGCATCCTCACCACTCTCGTTCCTCTCGTGCCGTCATTCTCGCTTGACTAAACCACAATTCCAGGAGAATGCATCTCTCTGCACCTATTCTGCACCTGTGCAGCCAAATGTGCCGGGACACAACCACACCACCATATTGATCGTCTCACTCTCAGCTGTGATCACAAACGCCCTTGATGTCACCTGACCATCATGTCCTGTTGCCACTGTCTGTTCATTCCCTTGCTCTCTCAGACAACTGCTGCACACTTTATACTTGCTGTTCAAACGTCCGTTGTCTCCATACTCTGTGCCGCTACCATTTTCACACACACAGAAATGAAAATGATCAAAGAGAGCTGGCACACGCTCCCTACACCACACCTCCCACCTGCCTGTCCATGTCTGTGCCCAAGTTCGCAGCTCCTGGGTGGGGGTAGGGGGGCCGCAACATCCTATTTCCATCTCCAAATACCTTCTCAAGGGCATTGCTCCATAAAATTTCCCCTCTCCCTCCTGTGTCATCAGTTTTCTTCTCTCTACTGGATTCCCACAGGCATACAAGTTATTATTTTTCCCATTAAATAAAAACATCCTCTTGACTCCGATTTCCCCTCCAGCTACTCACCAATTTCTTCCTTTCCTCTTTCAACATTTGTAGTGAGTCATCTGTATTCATCTCATCTAATACCGATGCCCCCACCCCCCATTCTGTCTGGAGCCCATACTGGGGTTTTTACCCCTTACACAGACTCCTCTGCTCTGTCAGCTCATCAGTGACATTCCTTTGCTGCAGCAGTGGTCCCAGGCTCCTCTTGTTTCACCTCCAGCAGCATTTGACATGCTTGACTTTCTTCCCCTTGAATACATTCTCCATTTGACTGCCTGGACACACCCCTCCTGGTTTTCCTTGTTCCTCTCTGGCTGGTCTTTCTCAGCCTCCCTTGCTGGTGGTTGTTCATCTCCCCAAACTCTAAACGGAGTGCCTCTGGGCACTTGTATCTCTTCTCTATTTAGCTTATGCTTTAAGCTTGTCTGTGCAATGAAAGTTGTTATGTTTTTATTGGTAGCCCAGATCTCGCCTGTGGACCCTGGGGCCCCTTTACCCGACCACCCAATGGTCAGCACTACTCAGATGTGTCCGATAGGCATTTCAAGCACAACCTGTGCCCGCAACCCCTTAAGGGTGCTGATGTGTCTGTTTCACAGTGTGATCATTTCTAGGGGACCCCCTTCTGGGAAATTGGATCTGGGGCATCGCACAAGGATGTGTGGACAAAATTAGGGCTTCAGGAGGCAAAGGGAGGGAGAAAAGGCAGATTGGGGGCGAATTTGGCCTGATAATTGCTTGGATCTTGTCAAAGTTAATATTGCTAAGACGCGTTAATGTTTTTGGAGGGAGGGTCAGAGAAGGTTGCAGGATGTGGAGATGGGTTTTGAAAAAGGTAAATCAGTGATGAAACCTCAGGCTGATAATGCCTTTTCTGAATGGACGTTGAGGCTGTATCCTGCCAGTTTATTTTTTGATGATAAATTCAGGAATACTGGAATAAAAATAAACTCCTTGAAGTGTATAGCTGTTTTGCTAACATCGTCTAGTCTACCAGTGCTGTGCTACGCTAAGTCTAGTCTACCAGTGCTGTGCTACGCTAAGTCTAGTCTACCAGTGCTGTGCTACGCTAAGTCTAGTCTACCAGTGCTGTGCTACGCTAAGTCGCGTCCGGCTCTGTTGGAAGTCCAGGTGAGCCAGTGGACTGTAGCCCACCAGGCTTTTCTGTCCATTGGATTCCGAGGCAAGAATACGGGAGTGGGTTGCCATTTCCTACTCCAGGGGATCTTCCAGACACAGGGATCTAGTCCATTGAGGTGCATCATAAATCCATTCAAATACCATTTCTCCATGGAGTTTGGTGGGTAAAATGTTCTGGATAACTTGATTATCTGGGTCACTGAGAGTTAGCTAGGTTTCAGTCTTACTAGTTGCTAGTTGTTTAGTGATTTACTTGTTCAGCTCTGTTTTTAGCTGTTTAATGAACTTTGGAAAAAAGTTCTTTTGTTTTTGACATGTTCTAATGAAAATGGTGTGGCTGTTACTTAATCATTTTGGGAAACATGTTCAGCTAGGAATGTTCAGTTAGAGAAATGGGCTCAGTTAAAACCTCCTTCGTGAAAAAAAATCAACTGCTTGAATTTAAAACAACAACAAAAACAGCCTAGCTTTCCAAAAAGGAAATCCTCATTCTTTGCTATCTCCAATCTGCTCCCTACCCCCACCAGCCTGTCCCACCAGACTTTCCATCTCAGTGAACAACATTCCGTTCTTCCCTTGGGACAGAACATTTGGAGTCATTCTCGAATTATCTTTCTTTCACACCCTCTCACAAATCCAATAGACTATACCTTCAAAATATAATCAGAATCCATTTCTAATCTCCTGACTGCTGGCATGCTGGGCCAGGCTGCCATCATTTTTCACGTGGATCAGTGGAGTGTCCTAACCGGCCTCTCTGCTTCCTGCTTGATCCCCTTCAATCAGTTCTTAAACTTACTCGGATTGTGTCATTCCGCGTTCTATCTCATTCAGAGGGAAAGCCAGTCATTCCTGTGACTTCTAAGCTGCTATGTGACCCAGGCTGCTATTACTCTCTGACTTCATCTCTTTCTTTGCTCCATCCTTCCTTCACCCTGGCTGTTTCTTGAATCAGTCTGGGCCTGCTTTCCACCTCAGAGCTTTTGCATTTGATGGAATTCCTTTCCTTTCCGGTCCTGTGTCCACGTGGCAAGGCTCCTGCACATCCCTCCGGTCTTTCCTCAAATGTCACTTCTCCGAGAGGCCGGTCCTGCTTTCCCGACCACCCCGACCCAGCTTAGCTTTCAACACCCCTGCAACACTGTGTCTCCTTTCTCCACTTCATTGTTTCTTGGCATTTACCATCATCTAGCAGAATGTGTTGGAGAAGGCGATGGCACCCCACTCCAGAACTCTTGCCTAGAAAATTCTGTAGATGGAGGAGCCTGATAGGCTGCAGTCCATGGAGTTGCTAAGAGTCGGACACGGCTGAGCGACTTCACTTTCACTCTTCACTTTCATGCATTGGAGAAGGAAATGGCAACCCACTCCAGTGTTCTTGCCTGGAGAATCCCAGGGATGGGGGAGTCTGGTGGGCTGCCGTCTCTGGGGTTGCACAGAGTCGGACACGACTGAAGTGACTTAGCAGCAGCAGCAGCAGCAGAATCTGTATTTACCTCATTCCTTGTCTTTTCTCCCTTCTGCTAGAACAGAAGCTGCACAGGACAGAGGTCTTTGTTCTGCTTACTGCTTATTCCCAAGACTGAGCCCGTAGGTTGCTTTGTGGTGGAACCTCATAATATGTGTTAAACAAGAAGGACTCTTTCTTGCCCTGGGCATTCTTGTGGCTTAAAGTTATTGTAAATCTGTTTGCCACAAAGCACTAATAAAACTAATTATTTTATTTGTCTTCTATTAAGTATATTTACTATATGTGTCACATTGATTTAAGATCATAGTAATAGGAATGGCTGCTGCTGCTGCTGCTGCTAAGTCGCTTCAGTTGTGTCCGACTCTGTACGACCCCATAGACGGCAGCCCACCAGGCTCCCCCGTCCCTGGGATTCTCCAGGCAAGAACACTGGATTGGTTGCCATTTTCTTCTCCAATGCATGAAAGTGAAGAGTGAAAGTGAAGTCGCTCAGTCGTGTCCGACTCTTCGCGACCCCATGGACTGCAGCCCACCAGGCTCCTCCGTCCATGGGATTTTCCAGGCAAGAGGACTGGAGTGGGGTGCCATGGCAGACAGAATGCAAATTAGAGAAGAGTTTCTACAGCTTCTCATGCTGGTTCATCTCCGTGCATCCCATTCATGGTACAGCTGTATCTATACATTGAAAATGCATCAGCTTGTTTATGTCTGGGTATCCTGCCTTATTACAGAAGCAAAAAAAGGCTCAGGGGGCTGGCTGGAAATGTGATGACGTAAGGATGTTGTAACCTAATATGTTGTTTCAAATGCTGGGTGATGGGCAAGTCTGTGCTTTATTTATGTTAATAATCTCGTTTGCAACGAACACCAGTCACTACCTTTTGTTGTACAGTTTGCATTATTCCACGCCGGAACTTTTACATTTATTACTTCAGTTCTGCCTCTCTCGTTTGGGTAATAATGTCCCCAGTCCTCCAGTTGTAAGTTATTTTGTATTCTAAGACCAAAAAGCTATTGAGTATTTGGCAACTTTCTCAGTTCAAGTCAAACTAATGATAATTACCTACATTCAGCCATTTGTTATCTTAGTAAAACTCACTGATTCTCTGCCCTGCTGGTTACTGCACATACACTATAAAACAAAGGCCAGAACCTGTTCTGGTACATTTTGGCTTCTCTTAGTCTGTCAGAGTGAAGATTCAAGGCAATTCTTGTTTCTGCTTACTTGCAAGTTTAAAAACATTCCATTTTAGAAATTAATGTAGTATAAAAGCAATACTTTGGGTGGGGTGAAATATGAGTTTTTAAAAAATTTATTTGGAAACTAGGTTTATGAAAGAGTAACCAAAGTAGTGTAGAGAGTTCCCATGTACTTTTACCCTGCTTTCCCTAACGTTAACAGCTTACTTGGCTCAGAGAGTAAAGAATCTACCTGAATGCAGGAGACTGGTGTTCGATCTGGGTCGGAAAGACCCCCTGGAGAAGGGAACGGCTCCCCACTTTAGTATTCTTGCCTGGAGAATTCCCTGGACAGAGAAGCCTGGTGGGCTACAGTCCATGTGGGCCGCCAAGAGTCATGACTTAGCAACTAACACTTTTGACTGTAGTTCAGTTCAGTCGCTCAGTCGTGTCCGACTCTTTGCGACCCCATGAATCGCAGCACGCCAGGCCTCCCTGTCCATCACCATCTCCCGGAGTTCACTCAGACTCACGTCCATCGAGTCCGTGATGCCATCCAGCCATCTCATCCTCTGTCGTCCCCTTCTCCTCCTGCCCCCAGTCCCTCCCAGCATCAGACTCTTTTCCAATGAGTCAACTCTTCGCATGAGGTGGCCAAAGTACTGGAGTTTCAGCTTCAGCATCATTCCCTCCAAAGAAATCCCAGGGCTGATCTCCTTCAGAATGGACTGGTTGGATCTCCTTGCAGTCCAAGCGACTCTCAAGAGTCTTCTCCAATATAAACTCATCAAAGCCAAGAAATTAAATGATGGTGTAATACTATTAACTACTGACTCTATTTGGATTGTGACCAGTTTTTCCACTAATGCCCTTTAATTCAGGGATTGAATCCAGGATACAATGTTTCATGTAGTTATTTTTCTTCTCATCTCCTGTAATCAATAGCATCTCTTTCAAAGCGTACATGGATGGAGAAAGTAAATCAAGTTAAAGCTGTAGGGAAGTTGTGGGAATTAGAGATTTAAGGGACTAGGTAAAACTTTGGAGATGTTCTGATCCAGGGGCTATAAAGAGGTGGTCCTGTGAGCTGAATTGGGCTCATACAATATGGAATGTGATTTGACTTAGTTGCCAACATTTAATGATTAGGAAGGCTTCCCTTGTAGCTCAGTTGGTAAAAAATCTGCCTACAATGCAGGAGACCCAGGTTTGATTCCTGGGTTGGGAAGAGCCCCTGGAGAAGGGAATGGCTACCCACTCCAGTATTCTTGCCTGGAGAATTCCATGGATAGGTTTTCCAGAAAAAAAATCTGTGTTTTGTTGTTGTTGTTGTTGTTGTTGTTGTTAGAAATCAGTGGCCCCTGCCACCCCAGGTCTATTCACTGACTAGGATGATGATGTGGTCCTGAGAGGTGGCCGTCCCTTCTCTATGAGCAAGTAATTCCAGTCACTTCAGATTGTGCCCTTCCTGATACTGCTCTGGGTTAAACCTGCCCTTTACATGCCCCAGAAGATGAGTGTTGCACTTAATCCACCCTGTCTTGCCTTCTTAGACCAAAAAGGAGCCAGACTCCTTTTTGTGACCAGTTTTTCCACTAATGCCCTTAGAGCTTGCAAGGCATGGTTTTGGCTCCTCCAGAGGATGACAAAGATGAGGGCAGAATAAATGCCCAGTGAGGTCTAGTCCCACTCTTAGTGTATATGCATCTTTACTTGTGTCCCACAAATACCACAATTTGCAAACAAGTCCCCTGAGACCACATCTGATTTGCTCGCACTTCCTGTTTAGCTGCATGTGGTTACCTGTTATGAGTACCGGGTAGAAGATGATGAACCTGAAAATCCAGCTTTGTGGCTTCTCTTGAGAAACCAGGTCACCAGGCAATGCTGGGGTTGCTTTTCTCACCTGGCCTGGACTGGGGGCTGTGCCCTCAGCCAGGAACAGGCTCTTCTGGGCCCCACGTGTCCACTGAGGGACCTGGCGGCGTTTGTAGTGTTGGTCTTATGTATTGGGTTGGAAACCAGAGAAGCCCCAGTGGTTTCCTTTCGTGTTGCCTGACATTGGTTATTTTCTTGACAAGGATGACTTCAGTAACTCCTCCAAGTTGTTGAGGACAAGGGAATTTGGCACAGGGACTTGTGATGGGTTCAGAGCCTAGCCAACAGTCGAATTCTGATTCTGTCTCTTGTGCCCTGACCCCTCTTCCCGGACGTGCTCTCAGCTCCTAAGTTTTAATGATGCATATCGGTGTAGAGTGTTCTGTTCAGGAGCATTTTTGTTAAAGTGGCTCGAAGTACTATATTTAAAGAACTCAGTTGGGACTTCCCTGGTGGTCCAATGATTAAGAACCCACCTTGCAATGCAAGGGAGACAGGTTTGATCCCTGACCAGGGAACTTAAACCCCACATGCCGCGGAGCAACTAAGCCCTGGCGCCGCAACTGGTCCATGCGCCGCAACGAAAGGGCCTGCATGCCACAAATAAGACTTGCTGCTGCTAAGTCCCATCAGTTGTGTCCAACTCTGGGGAACCCATAGATGACAGCCTACAAGGCTCCGCGGAGCTCAATAAATGCACAAATGGCAATTGGATCAGGTGATAATTAAAAAAGAAAAACTAAGTGGAAACTACGGTTGTGAAATTTCAAGCAGTATCTGGCTGGTACCCCTGTAATCTCATTAGGAGCATGCACATGCATGTGTGCTCAGTTGCTTCTGTTGAGTCTGGCTCTGTGACCCCATGGACTACCAGGGGGTAGCCTACCAGGTTCTTCTGTCCATGGGATTCTCCAGGCAAGAATACTGGAGGGGGTTGCCATGCCCTCCACCAGGGGATCTTCCTGACCTGGGGATTGCTCAAATCTCCCTTCATTGCAGGCAGATTCTTTGCCCATTGAGCCACCTGGAAGCCCCTCTAGGAGCATATACTTTATTTTTCATTAGGAATTGCATAAAATTTTTATTTTATTGAAATATAGTTGATTTATAGCATTGTGTTTCTGCTGTACAGTGATTCAGTGATATATCTATACATTCTTTTTCATATTCTTTTATATTATAGTTTCACAGGATGTTGAATACAGGTCCCTGTGCTGTACAGAGGGCCTTGTTTTTTATCCACCCTATATATAATAGTTGGCATCTGCTGATCCTAAACTCCCAGTTCTTCGCCCTGCATCCCACCTCCCTCCTAGCACATACGTACAGAAAGAAGGAGAGCATTCTCTTTTCAGATCATTATAGAAACATGGGCCGATTATTAAAGGGGTTTTGTACCTGTGTGTAACTCTAAGGGTGTATATCTGTGTGGCTCAGTATGATAGCTGTGTTTATTTGGGGTTCCTGATGGGCTGCAGTCCATGGGGTCACAGTCAGGCAGGCTTAGCAACTAAACAAAAACGAAGGCCTTGGAATGTGCTAGTCTGAGTCTAATTGTGCTGTGAGTGTAAGATACACACTGAATTTCAGATACACTCTGAAAGACAGAACGTACAATGTCTCAAATAACTTTTTATATTGCCTACATGTTTAAATGATACTGTTTTGGATAGTTAGGTTAAGTAAAATAAGTTTCTTTTTTTTTTTTTTTTAAACTTAAAAAAAGTGGCCAAAAGAAAATGTCAGCTTAAGGACACAATTCCCGTTAGGTTTCTGTTAGACGTAGTGACTCTAGATTTTGCAGCATTGGATGGTGAAGAAGGCTGAGCAGCCTAGTTTCTAGGCCTTGGTAAAGTCAAGTTCAAAGAATGAGTGTGGACAGAATGGAATAGTAAATTGTTTTCCTAACTCTTGGCTTTAATAAAATGTGTACTTCACTGCTCACTTCACTGTATTTGCTGCATTTAGTTGGATACCAGGTTGCACTCTTGCTTAGTTAGTTGTGTTGTGTTCTGACATTGTTGGAAGTCAGAAAGATGCTTTTTGGAATTCCAAGCTTCTCTATGTCCTTGAGTCAATTATTTAATCTCCTGAACCTCAAAGCCCTGTCTGTAAAATAGGGACAATGGTGATCCACCCTAGTGTGTGAAAATTAGGGAAAGTAACACATGCAAAATAATATTTATTGCATGTATAATATTGAGGATCAGTATTAGTATGGTAAATGATATTTATGTTTGTTTTATTTCATTATTCTTGGTTGTATGAAAAATGCCTCATTTTATCACTTCTGTGTGCTAGGAGTGTTAGTTGCGCAGTTGTGTCCGACTCTCTATGACCCCATGGACTATAGTGCACCAGGCTCCCCTGTCCATGGGATTCTCCAGGCAAGAATACTGGAGTAGGTTGCCAGTTCCTTCTCCAGGGGATCTTCCTGACCCAGGGATTGAACTCAGGTCTCCCACATTGTAGACAGACAGATTCTTTACTGTCTGAGCCAAGGCTGCCCCACAAATCGGAAAAAGACACCTTTGTTGACTCACCAGAAAACATTTCTACTTGGGTTTTCTTCTATTCACTCCTCTCGTGACAAAGGTTTTTTTAATTGTAAGTTGATGAGTCTTTTCAGTTGTTGATGTTAAATATTTATGAAAATCCAGCAGTGGACTATATGACAAATACTGTTTTAGAAAGTATTGGACACTTTAAACTTTTGCAGAAGCTGGAGACATGTGACTACAATAGAAAGGAATGTATATATTATTACGTAAAAGACCCCAGATAATTGGATAAGTGAGAATGGACAGAGTGATATAACCAAAACCGTACCTTGGAGACACGCATAGCTGTGCTTCATCTGGTCCTCTGCCTTTGTGGTGGTCAAGTACACACAGGAGTACTTTGTGGTTTTGTTTTCGTTTTAGGTAAGGCTAAGTTTCCCAGTGCTTCAAATTCTAATTATATGTCTTATGGAGCTTATTTAACTTAGTGGAAAATGAACGTGAATAACCCTGCGAGCATCTGTAGGCAGTAACTGCTAGAGAAACTCTGAATGGAAAAACAGAGTACCAGGAAGAATGGGTAGTTTTGTGTGTTTTTCAGTTCTTTTCTTCCTTGTTCATTAAGGAATCAGGACCCAGAAGCTAGATGTTTGGGACTCAGAAGGCCAATTGGTGGCCTGCTTGCAGATAAAGATGCATAGACTTAAAAAAAAAAAAATCTTTTCTGTTTTCCCTTAAATCAATGAAAGATAGTGCATTCCCAGGTGGCACTAGTGGTAAAGAAAGAAAGAAAGTGAAAGTGAAGTCATGTCCGACTCTTTGCGACCTCATGGAGTGTAGCCTATCAGGCTCCTCTGTCCATGGGATTTTCCAGGCGATAGTACTGGAGTGGGTTGCTGTTTCCTTCTCCAGGGGATCTTCCCAACCCAGGGATTGAACCCGGGTCAGGAAATGGTAATCCACTCCAGTACTATTGCCTGGAAAATCCCATGGACAGAAGAGCCTGGTAGGCTACAGTCTATGGGTTAAAAAAAAAAAAATCTTTTCTGTTTTCCCTTAAATCAATGAAAGATAGTGCATTCCCAGGTGGCACTAGTGGTAAAGAAAGAAAGAAAGTGAAAGTGAAGTCATGTCCGACTCTTTGCGACCTCATGGAGTGTAGCCTATCAGGCTCCTCTGTCCATGGGATTTTCCAGGCGATAGTACTGGAGTGGGTTGCTGTTTCCTTCTCCAGGGGATCTTCCCAACCCAGGGATTGAACCCGGGTCAGGAAATGGTAATCCACTCCAGTACTATTGCCTGGAAAATCCCATGGACAGAAGAGCCTGGTAGGCTACAGTCTATGGGGTCGCAAAGAGTCGGACACGACTGAGCGACTTCACTCACTCACTCCTGAAGTGTAGACAGATGCCTTACCGTCTGTGCCACCAGGGAAGTCTGCCTGCTAATGCGGGAGACAAGGGTTCTATCCCTGGGTCAGGAAGATCCCCTGGAGGAGGGCATGGCAACCCTCTCCAGTATTCTTGCCTAGAGAACCCCCATAGACAGAGGAGCCTGGTGGGCTATAGTCCATAGGATCGCAAAGAGTCCATTAAGCATGTGTGCCTTTTCCCTGAAATCAGTGAAAGATACTGCATTAATCAATCTTACTTTGGCTCACATCCAACTCTCTTGTGCTATAAAGGCTTGAATCTCTCACTTCTTTCCACAGATTGGCTTTGCTTGGCAGTAACTTTTAAAATGATAAATCAAAGTCCTTCTTGCCAGAGTCACTCTCTATTAGCTGTGGATTGGCTTGTTTCATGCAAATTACTCAGCTAGTGCATTCAGAAATGCTTCATAACCAACAACTCGTTTATAACGTATAAGTATTGTTATTAACTGGACTATGACTGCTGGCCAGGAAATTTACCTGAAATCACCCCCAGATTCCAGCCACCTACCACCTCTTGGTAGGTATGGAGGGTGCTTTCCAAGTGGTCCTCTTGTTATTCCACCTGGATCTCAGGCAGTATCTCATGGCCATCAGGAGCCTGGCTTTACCCACCAACTCTAGGTTCTGGTTGCCCTGCTCAGGATATCAGAGTCACTCTGTAACAGGAATCCTCTGATTCCTGATAGGCAGCCTCTCTTTCCTCAATTCTTATTATATTAATATATCATCTTATAGCTGTACAGTAGCAATGGAAACGAGCAATTGATTGCCAGAGTCTAGGGGCAGGGCTGTCAGGAGGAGGATGTCACCTCTGGGACCGCTAAGCTGCTTGGTTTTCTACCTAGGACTTCAGAATCAGTGCACATGTCCTACATGCTTCTGACATCATGACCCCATGAATGAGCCCAGGAAGGAACTTTTGGCGGCTTGAGCACCCTCCTCCCCACCTTTTGTCTGCTCTCTCTTGGACAAGATGCCAGGCATCTGCCTTCAGTACCTTTGTTTTCTGTCCAGTCTGCAAGGAAAGAAGTTCTTCAAAACCTTTCCTGCTATCATCTTGGTTTTCCTCCTTGGCTTTCTGGGTAGTGCTGGATGCTGCTTCTGCTGAATCTATTTATTTTAATTTAAAAAATTATTCTAAAAACCACATAAAAAAAACCACATAAAAATTATTAGTCTCTCTGGAGATGCACAGTTCAGTGGTATTAAGTATAGGCACATGGTTGTACGGCACGTCTCCAGAGCTTTTTCATCTTGTCCACTGAGTATCCTTCACTGTGAGGCAGGATGAGATGTGTCTTTGCTGGTTCATTTACCGTTTGCCCTGCTGCTTGTCCCCTGTCTACAAAATACAGAATACTGTTTGAACATCTCTTTATCATAGAAATTGTGTCAATTTCCCCCTACTCTTGCTTACTCTTGACATATCAAGTGTAATATATTAATAATGTGCTTGAAGTAATCTAATATTTACCAGAATTTCTTTGTATTACTAAGTGAGTTATGTTTGATGTTTTATTTCATGGGATAGTAATTAACACTTTTTATATCATTCAACAAATAAATGACTATGCAGTGATTAAAAAAAATGCTCCTATTAAGGCTTAGATTGGCCAATGGTTCATTGGTGTTTTCTACCATCTATGAAAAACGAGAATGAACTTTTTGGCCAACCCAGCTTTTTGGGAGAGGCACCTCTGGCCGGACTTCCTTCCCGGTGAGACTGCTGGGCCAGCCATTTAGTGAATTTGCTCATGTTGCTGTACCATCTTTACTTGCTAGCTGGGAATCTAGTAGAGATGGGATTTGAAAAGCCAGAAGTGAAGTGAATGTCACTCAGTTGTGTCCGACTTTTTGCGACCCCGTGGACTGTCCATGGAATTCTCCAGGCCAGAATGCTGAAGTGGGTAGCCTTTCCTTCCAAAGCCAGGATTTGGTTTAAAGATGGGGAATACTGAGGGCAGGAAGTGTTGTCAGTTGATAGGATATAAACCTCACCAAATACCTCGGCTAAAAAAAATATTCTCTGAGTTGAGCACAAGGTCCCAGCATGGAAAGATGTACAGGGTTGTTTTTCCTGGCACTTTTCCGTCTCCAGCATCCCAGATGGTAGCTCCCCTAGTTCGTAACGTCCCTTGGCAGCCTTGCCCTTGTCTTGCGGGGCCTGAATCACAGATGTTGGGTGCTGTTGAGTTTTGAGTTAATTGGCCTTATTGCTACTATACTCTTGTGTGGTGTTTTGAATTCATGAATTAGTCATTAAGTTGAGTTTAGCAGAAGGACATCCTGGGAATCTGTGGTCTCTCCAGCTGACCTTCTTTTAGAAGGATGCTGTGTATGCAGACTATAGCAAATGATGGTGGGAAAAACAGAATTCTCTTAGGGGACCCTTTAACTGCAGCCTTTTTTTCTTCCAACTCTTGGCTTTGCAGGTGAGTTTATGCCTTAGTTGAGAGTTTTAGTGGGATTATCTATCAGGGTGGGATGGAGGCTGTGTTCTGATGCTTAGAAGCTTTTGTATTATTTTTGTGTAATACAGCCACCTGAAGGGGTTGAGGGAAGTCAATTATTAGATAAATTTTCCCCAGGATGAGTCACCTCTGAAATAAATGAAATTGGATAATTGGGATTTCCTGCTTGGGGCGGTCGTTGTCAGGTTCTGTTTCTTTCTTTCTTTCTTTTTTTTTTTTTTTACGGTTGAGGAAGCACTTGAAATTTCAAGGTCACAGATGTGTGTCACAAAACAACAATCCGAAAGCACATAGATATTTATGGTTTATTATTCTAATTACTTAATCTTTAATAATCTTTGAGAAGCTGTGATTTATGGTCTATCCTGGGTAGAGGTAAGTTTCCCAACTCAGGGTAAACACCCTGTAATTACGTGGTTAATGAAATAAGTTCTAACTACTTTCTAAAGCTGAAGTCCCTTTCTAACAGGTAGCAGGTAAGTGAAATGAAGGCACAGGAATTTCAACTTTTGCTCCCTAAGGATGGACTGATGTGCTTTGGTGGGCTCATTGTCTTCTGATACATTATGAATGCTTCAGATTTCTAGGTGTGATCATCTCAAGAGTTTGAAATCACACACTGTATGATTTATGCCAGGGCAGGATGAATTTTTTTAGTTAAATTTAGCTGGTTGTAAGCTTTTAACCTCTCATCTTGGACCAACTTGTCTTGTTCACTGGTTTTCTCATTTCAACTTTTGCTCCCTAAGGATGGACTGATGTGCTTTGGTGGGCTCATTGTCTTCTGATACATTATGAATGCTTCAGATTTCTAGGTGTGATCGTCTCAAGAGTTTGAAATCACACACTGTATGATTTATGCCAGGGCAGGATGAATTTTTTTAGTTAAGTTTAGCTGGTTGTAAGCTTTTAACCTCTCATCTTGGACCAACTTGTCTTGTTCACTGGTTTTCTCATGCAAGGGTAACAACAGTGCCTGACGTCACTTATACCTTTTTATTAACAAAAATTAGTGTTGGTTTAAAGGAAAACTTCTCTAGTTCAATGCATGGGCCAACCATTCCTGAACTAAATCATAAACACGACTTATGTTGTGTCTTGGCTATTGCCTTAAAAACATCAGCAGACAGTGTCATACCGGGTATGAGTTTTCTTCCATGAAATAAAAGATGAATTTCACTTCTGGGTGGAGGCATTATAGTTGCCTTGTACTTTCATTTCTGGTTAGATTAGACAGAAACAAAGGGAATATGAAGATAGGAGAGGTATTAGTTTAATGTGACATGTAGAAAAATATTTTTCTGTTTTTCGGGGGTACATGCCAGAAATAAAAAGAAAAGTAAAAAAATTTATCAAATAGTATGTTACCTGTTGAACATTACATTATCTGTAAAGCATATCAGAGGCTGTGTAAAGTTGGGACATACAGAGCCAGTTTATATGCCTCAGTGTTAACTGGGTCATTCAAGAGTCACCATTATAAGGAAGTGATGTATCTCTGTGGTGGGTATGAGTAGTCTCTAGCTGCTTATATGAGAAGCCATAGATTGTTTCAGGCTGGTCCCCTAGCAAACAGTGACAATGTGTACCACGCGTTTCTGAGAAATAATGCCAGGAAATGCATGGCGAAACAATGAAGCTTAGTATATAAGCAGTTTAAGAAATATGACACAAGGAAGGTCCAGTGATCTGAAGAGCAATCATGTGTTAGTCACATGCAATTCATGTATACTGGCATTGTGCTTAGAAATCTCTTAGGATGGCAGTTTTATGGTATGGTCATTGTGACCAGGAATACTGATTGCTTTACCCAGTTTGGGAAGCTCACTGTGGATGTATAATCGTGCAGAGTTGGATTTGTTCTCTGCTGGGTGTGCATTCATCTTTGAGATCATGGCTTGCCCTTTTCTGCCACTGTGGGCATTGGGCATCATGGTCTCAGGCTTTGTAGGCGCCACAGAGGGAAGGCTCCCTCCTGCTGGGCAGAATGCTGTCGAGGCCAAGACTGTCCCACCCTGACCAGAAAGAGAAGCCGGAAGGACTTGGACTCACTGATATTTTGCTGACATCATTCAGACCTGCTGCTGGAAGCTTTAATGAGCTGGTGTTTCAGAACCACGCGGCAGGGCAGGCCACTTTCTCATACACACACACTTCTCAAATTGCTGGCTTCCCTTAGCTCACTGAAGCTCTACAAGAGTCCAGCCAGGAGGACCTCGTGGCAGGTTTGCTGCTGGACCCAGGAGGGCAGGAGCATCGGCCATTAGGCTGGCCCAGTGCTCAGAGATAAATATGAAGGTGCTCAACCGAGCGAGACCTGTGGGCGGGCACACAGCCCTTGGTTACCTCCAGCTTTTCAGGCATGTGGGTTTGTGTTTGGAATTGGTGAGGAGGTGCTCCGTTGATCCAGCAGGCTTAGAGCTCCAGAGGCATACTTTCTTCCCTCCTGATGCCAGGATTTCCCTCCCTTGACTGTGAGTAGAGAAAGTAAAGTGGGAATCATTTTCCATGAGTGCCCTGATGTGCACAGAAGCCCACCTGGAGGCTTTTGCTCATTTCTGAAGCCCTGAGCCTGGCTCTTCTCTTAGGGGTATTTGGGCCAAGTGGTACCGCATTTCCCACTGCGTAAATGGAAGGTTTGGACAAGTCTGGTTGAATGGTTTAGTCTTCTACAAAAACAAAAGCCCTTTTTTTTCTTAGAGTGAAAAAAGTTTAACTTGTTTTTGAACCCAGCTTTATTGACCTAAATGAGCTCAGGCAGCTTTAAGGCTACAAGGGAGCACTTTGGCTGCAGTGAGGCAGGGCCGTCACTTTGGAGGTGCGTCAGTGTACAGAGGGCACCCAGATAAGCCATCAGTCAGCCTCCCTGAGGGGTGGGGGAGCAGAGTGCCACAGTGCAGTCCTGGGTCATTGTCCTCCCATTTACATTATTTTGAAAACTGCACAGCATTTAAAATTCTGCTGAAAGAACACTGGATTAGGGATAGAGTACATAGGTTTTCCCTCCTTCCATAGTCAGAGAAGGCTATGGCACCCCAATCCAGTACTCTTGCCTGGAAAATCCCACGGATGAAAAGCCTGGTGGGCTGCAGTCCATGGGGTCACGAAGAGTTGGACACGACTCAGCGACCTCACTTTCACTTTTCATTTTCAGGCATTGGAGAAGGAAATGGCAACCCACTCCAGTGTTCTTGCCTGGAGAATCCCAGGAATGGCGGAGCCTGGTGGGCTATCATCTATGGGGTCGCACAGAGTCGGACACAACTGAAGCAACTTAGCAGCAGCAGCAGCCTTCCATAGTGTTAAAAGGAATTTAGGAAAATCACTGTTTCTTGTGTTTAAGAATAGAGGAGGGAAAGAAGGAGGGAAAGGGACCACTTTTCTCCCTTTGAAATCGGGAAAGCAACATCTTACAAAGAGATGTGAGAGTATGAAAGATACCTGGTCTCCTTATAAGAAAACTTTCATTGACTATTAGAGGTTTCAGTTATTCAGCAGGCAGATTCAGAAATTTTCTATTGACTTTCTTCTCTCTCATTTGTTTAGTCTGTGGGGTCCTGAGTTCTGAAAAGAGCTCACTGGGATCTCTGCTAAAACCATAGATACTTTGTTGTCGTTATGTCAGAGATTTTCTTTTTTAGCCAAAATACTTAATTTTTTTCCCCATCTTATTTTCTGGGTCAAGAGGAAGAGACAGTGGGGAAGGCAATGGCACCCCACCCCAGTACTCTTGCCTGGAAAATCCAATGGACGGAGTAGCCTGATGGGCTGCAGTCCATGGGGTCGCTAACAGTTGGACAGACTGAGTGACTTCACTTTCACTTTTCTCTTTCATGCATTGCAGAAGGAAATGGCAACCCACTCCAGTGTTCTTGCCTGGAGAATCTCAGGGATGGGGGAGCCTGGTGGGCTGCCATCTATGGGGTCACACAGAGTCGGACACAACTGAAGTGACTTAGCAGCAGCAGCAGCAGGAAGAGACAGACAGCCAAGGCAAAAGTTGCTCAAATAATTGTAGCCAAGGGAAGAGGGGTGTTTGTGTGATGCTGCAGGGAGGGGAGGACTGCAGAGAAAGCAGAGTGGAGGGCCTGATGGACACCTGTCTGTTGACGTCTTGGTTCATCTGAAGTGTTATGATTAGACCTGGCCTCTTCATATTGAGAAGTGGGTGTGCCTGACAGTCGTATTCCTGCAACGGGAAGATTGTTCACTGCAGTGGGACGTCTAAACCATTGCTCAGTTCTACACAGCAGCCTTTAAGACCAGGAATTCTTGGGAAGCCAGGGTCTCTTGGTTAAACTGAGGTTTTATCTGAAACCCATTTGGTTTTTAGACATGTTGGGAATGTTCTTAAAATGCATAAGTGTGCCTTGGAGTGGAATGCTCAAATTTTTCCAGTATGTGAGGAGTTCATGATAAATTCTGCCTTTCCAAACCTTTACCTAGAAATGTGTATAGTTGAGCTAATTTCCAAGTACGTATTCCTCAAGAGCTCTGTGTATTTTTTAAGGAAATGTAATGTTTGTTTCACATTCATTTTTCTGACAGATTTCATTCTTTTAAAATTACTGTGATTAATTCCTTTAATTTTCCAGTTGGTTTATGATTCTCCAAGTTGAGTATGGGTTATTTCTATAAATGGACACGCGTAATTGTAAAGCAAAAGTGTCTCTGGCCCTGAGGGACCTGTGAATTAAATGAAGCTCATTTTTGATGATTTCTGCCTCCTTTTCTCTTTCTCCTTCTGTCCATCCCTAGGATTCAGGGTTTTCACTTTGTCTTGCCCTCATCCAAGCCTAATCTCTGACATTTGAAATTCATTTCAGCTGAATGAACCTTCACGAAATGACAAGTTTAACTCATTCTCTCACACAGAAATAATCACAGTTAAAGCTTTTTCTTTATTTTTGGTATGAAAGGCCCTATATGCTGCTAATGGAATTTCAGGTGCTAGAGTTTTGAGTACAGATTTTTTTAGTCATGACCTTATTCCTTATAATGATACCATATTGTAAACTGCTGTTTTAGTTGCCACTCAGGAGGAGACAAGTTTCTAAGAAACTTTCAGAAACTTGTAGAAAGGAGCACTTTTGTTTTCTCAACTGAGACTTAAAAACAGGAATTGCTACTTCTATGCCTAGAGCTGTCATCCTGGAAATTGTTCCTGCATTGAATCTGATTTAACAAATGTTTCTTGATAGCCACTTGTATGCAGTTATAACTACTGCCTTAGCTGTAGAAAAACCACCCATTTGTTTTCTCAAGTACATATTGGGTAAAGAAACTGGGTAGTGAGTAGCTGACTGATAATGAATGATTTTTTATAATTCTAGGTCTTGGAAATATCTCTCAGGATGCCAGCAGCTATAATAAAATGGTCTTGTGAACAAGTAAATTTGGAAAATGATGAGACAGATGAAGGGGAGTCTCCTCCCCTACTAGAGCTCTCGCAGGGGAAAATGTGTATAGTATTTCCCAAATTTACTTCATTATGAAATTTTATAATTATTATCATCAGTAGTAGCAGTAGTATAGCATTAATAGTCCCTGGAAGGGGAGGACTAGTGTTCCTTGCTTGGGGAACAGTTTGGAAAATGCTAATCTAGTCCATGAAAATATATTTTTCTGTCTTTTTATAGAGCTCTTTTATTTCACTCTTTTTTTTCTTTTTGGTTTGGCTGCGCCTCACGGCTTGTGGGATCTTAGTTCCCAACCAAGAATTGAACCCAAGCCTCCTGCAGTGAAGCATGGAGTCTTAACCACTGGACTGCCCGGGAATTCAGAGAGCTCATTTATATTAGTGTGCATGTATTTATTATTCAGAAACAGAAAAACTGTTCTTTGAATAGTGATAAATGGATTCCTGTCTGTAAGTTTCGTTACGTCAAGCGTGCCTGTATTTCACTTGGGTACTGGTGAGGTTTTAGAGAGCTGGGGTCCTCTAGCCTGCATGGGATGAACCCTCACTCAAGGATGATGTTAAGCATTTCTTCTGGAATCTAAAGCGAGAAGTAGCAACTTGCAGTTCCCATTTATAGATGACAGATAACTTGCCCAATATGCCACTTAGAGAGTTTTTATAATATGCTAGCCACTTTTTTTTTTAAGGTGATGAGATTTTTTTTTTAAAACCACTTATTTGAGATAATTGTAGGTTCATGTGCAATTGTAAGAAATGAGACCCTGTATTCCTTTCACCCATTTCCTCCAGTGATAACATGTTGCATAACAGTGTTATAGTTTCACAATGAAGAAATTAACATTGATACAATCAGCAATCTTATTTAGATTTCTAAGCGTTTGCACACACTTGTGTGTGTGTTTAGTTCTGTGCAGTTTTATCATGTGTGACAATTCACGGGACCATCATAGTCAAGATCCTGAACTTCCTTCCAAGGATCCCTTGATGTCCCTTTTTATGATCATAGCCAGCTTTCTCCCAGCCTCCGACCCTCAACCCCTGACACGGCTGCATAACTGGTGGACCACAGAGGGCATCCATGTGTGCCTGACCCTTAGTCTTGGCTCCTCTCACTCCACCCTTGACTTTTCTCTGGGGATTCGCATTCTGTTCTTTCACATACACAGTTCTCCTTTTCTTTCCTTAGTATCTAAAATGAGAGTTATTAGGCTTTTTTCTTTTTAAAATAATTGTAATTTTTAAGAAAGAAAATTGGATCACACTATTATTTTGGAAGTGTGGAGATCGGTTATTTTTCCCCCCTCCAGCTCTGTTTGGAGCTTGCCTCCATTTTTGGAGATTTTTTTGCTGACCTCCCACTAGCTTGACACCGGAGCACACATGAGGAGGCTGGTGGTGACTTTAGGAGATAAAGGTAGAGAGTCCTTCACACCATTCCTTGAATTCATATAAAGGCATCTTTACTTCAGCATCTCTGAATGCTGTACTAGCTTTGGTTGCTGTGGTGCTAAACATACTCCCAGAGCCCTTGGGATTTAACTCGCTGCAAACTAGAAGCTGTCAGTGCAGCTAGGGATGCAGGGAAGCATAGCACATACATTTCTATGAATCACAGTCATGTCAGAGGCTATATACATTTAAGAGAAAACTCCCAAACTAGAAACAGTGAAGTCTTTTGAAATCTCTATGTGGGATACAGTTTAAAAAAAAAAACCAAAGAACAGAATTATGGAACAGTTAGCCAAATGTAGATTTTGAGGCGTACTCCTCATTCAGGGTCTTTGAACTAGCTGTTCCCTCTCTGCCTGGAAAGCTTTTTTTCCGAGAATTACACCTGGCTTGGCTCCTTCCCTCCCCCTTCTTTAGGTCTCTGAGCAATGTCACCTCTCCCCTGCAGTCCTCCCTGATGTTTAAATTTTAACACCCAACCCCACCCCATTCTCCTTACTTTTTCTCCATCCCGCTTTGATCACCATCTGACGTGTCCTATGCCTTATTTATGTATTCTTTCCCCCCTCCCGGTAGAACATGAACCTCCTGAAGGCAGGAATTTTTGCCTATTTTGTGCATTGCTCTGTCCCGAGCATCTTATAGAATAGTGCCTGCACATATGAGATAATGGATATTCTTCAGATGCATGTTTTCAAGAGTAAAGGTTTGTTTCAGTTGTAGGACACAAAGGAATAATCATATCTGTGCAGGTCAGCTCCTGATAAAGATGCTCATTTAAAAATGTTGAGTCGGTTTAGTACAAGTGTATACTTTCCTTGCCTACGTAGAACAAGTTTCTAGCAGTGACTTTTCTGTTGGAAAATGATTGACTTTGGGGGAGCTCTTGCAGATGTAAAGGAAATTAACCAGCCGATCTAGGTAATTGAACCTTGCAAACTACCCTGGAAGTGTTTATCCTTCTGCCAAACTGAAGCATGAGTTCAGTGTTTGCATAACCACCTGTGTAATTACTCACATTAGCATTCCAGCATGTATTTGGTGAGCTACACTCTTCAATTTTGCAATGAAAGTATTTGCACATGTTGGCTGCTACTGTGCAGATGGGTTTTTGTACATTCTGGAAGCCTGCGTCACTGTTTTGATCTGGGGGGTGTGGTCTAGGGGTATAGAGCATTTACTTTCTGGGTGCAAAGAGAATCCATGATGGAAGCAAACTTTTGGTTTCAGTTTTTCTTTGGGGGCTGTTTCTGTTAGTTCTAGGACTGGAAAAAATAAATATTGCTCTAAAACTGAACTGAAGTCACTCAGTCGTGTCCAGCTCCTCTCAACCTCATGGATTGTTGCCTGCCAGGCTCCTCCATCCATGGGATTTTCCAGGCAAGAGTACTGTAGTGGGTTGCCATTTCCTTCTCCAGGGAATCTTCCCGACCCAGGGATTGAACCCAGGTTTCCTGCATTGTAGGCAGACCCTTTACCATCAGAGCCACCAGGCATCAGAGCCACCAGGGAAGTAAATATTGCTCTAGGGATGCTCTATATAAATATATTGTGGTTGAAAAAATACAATGTTTGTACAGCAACATTGTAGGGTAAGGTGGGGTTGGAAGCTTCTGGGCCAGATGAAGGTCTGGTGGTTTGGGGAGCAGTTTGGAGGGAGGTACTGGCTGGGGAGCAAAAAGAGGATGCAGTGTGGCTGGAAAAGGCCTTCTAGGGGAGACACACTGTCTCCCACCAGTGCCCCTAGGGCTGGGAGCTCTCTGGTTGTATGGGTCCTTGCTGTTGCCTGGCCCTATATAAGTTGAGAATGTTAGGAGAAAGCAGAAACACTAATTCAGAAAGTTACGTGGAGCCCAATGTTCACGGAGGCATTACTGACAATTGCCAAGATATGGAAGCAACTTAAGTGCCCATCGACAGATGAATGGATAAAGAAGATAGAGTATGTCTACACAATGCAGTATTACTCGGCCCTAAAAAAGAATGAAATAATACCATTGGCAGCAATATAGATGGACCTGGAGATGATCCTACTGAGTGAAGTATGTCAGATAAAGACATATACTGTATGTTTTCACTTACATGCAAAATCTAAAAAAGAAATCAGTTAAAGCAGACTTATGGGTACAAACTAGTGGTTAGCAGAGGGGAGAGGGCTGGCAGGAGGGGCACGATGGGGGAAGAGGTACAAACTACTTGGTATAAATAAGTTACAGGTATGTAATGTCCATCTCAGAGAATACAATCGGTATTTTACAATTATATGTGGAGTATAATCTATAAAAACGTTGAATTACTGTGTTGTGCACCTGAAACTAACATAATATTGAAGACAATGATAACTTCAGTTTGAAAAAATGTCAGAAGAGAAAGGTTGGAGAGGGAAGAGTTAAGGGAGAACGTTAAGGCAGCAAGAAAGTAATTCATTTTTTTGAGACAGGCGCCCACGTGTGAACACTTGGCTCCCAAACAACTCACACTTTCCTTCATTATCCACAGACGCCCCCAAACCACCTTTCACGTACTGGGTTCTGACTTTTTCTTTTTTTTTCTGATTCTGACTTTTCTGTGTCAGCCAAACATTAAAGAAAATTTTGAGTACAGCTGTGAGGGAAATTCAGGAAGTTCAATCATTCAGTATGCTGGAAGCACAGAGTCCTGATGTTCATTCGAGCAGACTGGAACACCTCCCCTTTGTTAGTAAAGTTACTGCTAACTTTAAATAACTAATAGAGGTCAGACGCCACTTAATTGATTTCTGAGCCTAGTTAGCTAGCTGTCCTTTCCCCAAGGAAAATATGCTCAGTTGAGTTACTTAAATCACACTTTCCCCATTTCTTGAAGTCATTTCCATTACCCTGCCCTAGAAAAAGTAGGTGGCTGCAGAGAGAAGGTTGAGACAGAATTATAAGACCATTTGCGTTAAATGAGCTCAGTACATCGCTCTTCGAGATCCTTGAGCAGACAGCTAACATCTCCTAATAAGCACCAGCTGCATACAGATCAAGGTTTTCCAGTGAAACCAAAGTGGGCTGTCTGTTTGCGGAGATGAAACACACAAGACTTGAGAATCTCACAGAACACTTGATGCAAAATGACGTGGTAGAACCAGGAACATGAGACAGTCTGATGATCTGTGAATCTTCCCACTGAACTGTGTGAATTCTGTAGTTTTAAGTCCTCTGCCCACCCTTCAGAAATGGTCAAAATCTCTAGATGTGGAATTAAGACTTCTGCAATGCCTACAACCTTATTTCACATATGTGTATCACTGTCTTTTGTCCCAGACTCCTATTTCTTGAGCCAAATTTTTAATCAGCCAAAATACATTGTATGGACCGATATGTTACATGGGATGGTACAGCTGCTGGATTATAGGAAGGAATTATAATAAAGCATTCTTTTAGGAGGGTTTTAGTTTTTTGCCATTTTAACAAGAAAAATTTCATATGGTCCTATTTGGTAGTTATTTTGGCTGAATTTTAAAAATCCTTACAGGGATTATACATTCTTTCTATTTTTGCTACAGTGGAAGAATTCAAGTAGTGTAGTTTATCTGAATTTTTAGGAGCCCCTTTTTGGGCTCCAATGCCTAAGCCTGGTGTCCATACAGGGCCTTTGGGAAAGGCTGGATTTAAATATTGGGTGGGTATGTCTTGAACCCTGTTCTGGGGAGCTCTTCTTGCAAGTCTCAAATGGGGGAACTCAGCACAACCAGTTTCACCCAAAAGCCGGGCCCAGGCTTAGATGCCAGTCGAGCAGGGCTTGGTGCCTTGGGTTTTAGTTTTAGTCTCATTCCGTGGATCTTTCTCGCCATTTGCTCAACAGTGAGTGTCATGCTGAATTTTGAATCTGCCCCCCCGCCTGCCCAAGTTATTTCGGAAATTTCCACAGTTGCTTCTCGGTTATTCGAATGCTTAGCACCCCTGTTTCCACAGGAGTTGTTAACCCCACAGCTGTCCGGGGGCAGCTTCACTCCCTCCGTCACCCCATCCCATCTGCCACCTTCCACTGCTTCCTCACTTGCTACACTTCCAGGTGGCAAATTCCCAAATGAGCCGCTAACTTCCCGCCTTTACAGGGGGCTGGGCCTTAGGTTCACAGTAACCTCTTTCACTGGAAGGACTTTCTTTGGCTGGGACCCCTACCCTGGGGCACTGCTGCCTCTCAAGGACATGCTTTGTAGGGTGAGTGTTGATTCCTCCATTCGGCTTGGAAACTTTTGCAAGGAAACCGAAAGGTGCCTTTAGCTTAAGCAGCTGTGGCTCCCCCTCCCACTCACCCCCTCGTTTTTCAAACTCAGAATCTTATTAGAACATGGGAAGGTCGCAAAGTTTCTTCCGTCTCTGAAGGATGTGACTCACCTTGGATGCCCGTCTTCCCAACAGTGTTTCCAGTCTCGGTCTTTTTCCAGATGGGTAGCGTCCACAGGGAGCTGTTTTATCCTGGCCACCTCTTCAAAGCTTAGCAGACTCTCTCTCCAGTGCTCCCTCAGCAAGCTGTTACAGTAAGCAGAAAAACAAGCCCATTAAATTAAGAATCAAATGTTCAGTGTCTCTTTCCTTGCCAACCTCATTAGGAAACAGCGATAAAGTATGGATGCATATAATTACATGATGCATATAATTAAACACTTGAAATCAGTTCAAGAGGGGACCTTTATAATGTTTTTCTAACTGTGGAATTTTCATGTCAGAGTGGGGAGCTGGGTGTCTCTGTTGTACTTAATCCCTCATCTCACTGCGACTAGAAGAAAGGAGGTAAAGGAGAGGACAGCGTTCATTGGGACCGCAGCTCCAAGGTCCCATCAGAGTCATTTTGTTACCCCTATAGTACACTGGAACAGACCTACTCCCCCGTAATTGTGTTTATTTTTGACCGTGTGTAGTTTGATGATGAGCTCAGTCATCAAAGATAAAGACGTGCATGACCTGGCTATTCTAAAGAAACACGGAAGATGATTGTTAACTGTGTGATGTGCTTGCTCACAGGAATGAAAAATCGGGATGTTCGGTATTTTGTACTATCCCCATGGAGTCATGTGGGTGCTCAGTTTTTGAGGGATGAAAGAGCACCAAGGAGGTTCATCTGTCTCACAGGTCTCCCACCTTGTGGGGTCTTCTCAGGAAGGAAGTGAAAAGACGAAAGGACCAGCTAAGGGTTGAACTAGAGTTTTGGTCCACAAAGCATGTTTCCCTGATTATCTTCTAGGTGAGAGTTGTTCAGTTCCTCAGTCCTGTCTGACACTTGGTGACCCCGTGGACTGCCGCGCACCAGGCTGTCTTTCGCTGTCTCCTGGAGTTTGCTCAAGCTCCTCTTCACTGAGTCGGTGATGCCTTCCAGCCATCTCATCCTCTGTCCTCCCCTTCTCCTCCTGCCTTCAGTCTTTCCCAGCATCAGGGTTTTTTCCAGCGAGTTGGCTCTTTGCATCAGGTGGCACAAGTGCTGGAGCTTCAGCTTCAGCATCAGTCCTTCCGAGGAATAGTCAGGGTTGATTCACTGGGGCAGGCCTCACTAATTGACTGGTTTGATGTCCTTGCTGTCCAAGAGACTCTCAAGAGTTCTCTCCAGCACCATAGTTCACAGGCATCAGTTCTTCAGTGTTCAGTCTTTTTTATTGTCCAGCTTTCACATCTGTACATGACTACTGGAAAAACCATAACTTTGACTATATGGTCCTTTGTTGGCAAAGTAACATCTCTGCTTTTTAATATGCTGTTGAGGTCTGTCATAACTTTTCTTCCAAGGAACAAGCATCTTTTAATTTCATGGCTGCAGTCACCATCCACAGTGATTTTGTAGCCCAGGATAAGAAAGTCTGTCACTGTTTCCACTGTTTCCCATTTATTTGCCAGGAAGTGATGGGACTGGATGCCATGATCTTAATTTTCTGAATGTTGAGTTTTAAGCCAGCTTTTTCACTCTCCTCTTTCATTTTTATCAAGAAACTCTTTAATTCCTCTTCACTTTCTGCCATTACGGTGGTATCATCTGCATATCTGAGGTTATTGATATTTCTCTTGGCAATCTTGATTCCAGCTTGTGCTTCACCCAGCCCGGCATTTTGCATGACGTACCTTGCATATAAGTTAAATGAGCAGGGTGACAATATACAGCCTTGACGTACTCCTTTCCCGATTTGAAACCAATCTTTGTTCTATGTCCAGTTCTGACTGTTGCTACTTGACCTGCATACAGATTTCTCAAGAGGCAGGTCAGATGGTCTAATGTTCCCATCTCTTTAAGAATTTTCCACAGTCTGTTGTGATCCACACAGTCAAAGGTTTTAGTGTAGTCAATGGAGCAGAAACAGATGTTTTTCTGTGATTCCCTTGCTTTTTCTATGATGCAGTGGATGTTGGCAATTTGATATCTGGTTTCTCTGCCTTGGTTCACAAACTATTGAAGCCTTGCTTGAAGGATTAACTTGCTAGTATGTGAATTGAGTGCAGTTGTGCAGTAGTTTGAACATTCTTTAGCATTTCTCTTCTTTGGGATTGTAATGAAAACTGACCTTTTCCAGCCCTGTGGCCACTACTGAGTTCTCTAAATTTGCTGGCATATTGAGCACAGCACTTTCACAACATCATCTTTGAGGATTTGAAAAAGCTCAGCTGGAATTTCATCACCTCCACTAGCTTTGTTCATAGTAATGCTTCCTAAGGCCCACTTGACATCGCATTCCGGGATGCCTGGCTCTAGATAAGTGATCACACTATCGTGGTTATCTGGGTCATGAAGATCCTTTTTGTACAGTTCTTCTGTGTACTGTGTATTCCTGTCACCTCTTCTTGATGCCTTCTGCTTCTGTTAGGTCCATATTGTTTCCATCCTTTATTGTGCCTGTATTTGCATGAAATATTCCCTCAGTATCTCTAATTTTCTTGAAGAGATCTCTAGTTTTTCCTATTCTATTGTTTTCCTCTATTTCTTCACATTGATCACTGAGGAAGGCTTTCTTATCTCTCCTTGTTGTTCTTTGGAACTCTGCATTCAGATGGGTATAGTTTTCCTTGTCTCCTATATCTTTCACTTCTCTTCTTTACTTAGCTATTTGTAAGCCCTCCTCAGACAGCCGTTTTGCCTTTTTGTATTTCTTTTCCTTGGAGATGGTCTTGATCACTGCCTCCTGTACAATGTCATGAACCTCTGTCCATAGTTCTTCAGGCACTCTTTCTATCAGATCTAATCCCTTGAATCTATTTGTCGCTTCCACTGTATAATCCTAAGGGATTTGATTTAGGTCATACCTGAATGATCTAGTGGTTTTCTCTACTTTGTTCAATTTAAGTCTGAATTTTGCAATAAGGAGTTCATGATCTGAGCCACAGTTAGCTCCTGGTCTTATTTTTGCTGACTACATAGGGCCTCTCCATCTTCGGCTGCCATGAATACATAATCAATCTGATTTCAGTGTTGACCATCTGGTGATGTCCATGTGTAGAGTCATCTCCTGTGTTGTGGGAAGAGGGTGTTTGATATGACCAGTACATTGTCTTGGCAAAGCTCTGTTAGCCTTTGGCTGCTTCATTTTGTATTCCAGGGCCAAACTTGCCTGTTACTCCAGGTATCTTTTGCCTTCCTACTTTTGCATTGAAGTTTCCTATGATGAAAAGGACATCTTTTTTTTTTTTTTTTGGTATTAGTTCCAGAAGGCCTTGTAGGTCTTCATAGAGCTGTTCAGCTTCTTTGGCATTAGTGGTTGGGACNTGTTACTCCAGGTATCTTTTGCCTTCCTACTTTTGCATTGAAGTTTCCTATGATGAAAAGGACATCTTTTTTTTTTTTTTTTGGTATTAGTTCCAGAAGGCCTTGTAGGTCTTCATAGAGCTGTTCAGCTTCTTTGGCATTAGTGGTTGGGACATAGACTTGGATTACTGTGATTTTGAATGGCTTGCCTTGGAAATGAACAGAGATCATTCTGTCATTTTTGAGATTGCATCCACGTACTGCATTTTGGACTCTCTTGTTGACTGTGAAGGCTACTCCATTTCTTCTAAGAGGTTCTTGCCCACAGTAGTAGATATAATGGTCATCTGAATTACATTTGCCCTTTCCTGTCCTTGTAGTTCACTGATTCTTAATATGTCGGTGTTTACTCTTGCTATCTCCTGTTTGACCACTTTCAACTTACCTTGATTCATGGACTTCCAGGTTCCTTCACAATATTGTTCTTTACCACATTGGACTTTCCTTTTACCATCAGAAACATCCACAACTGGGCATCGTTTTTGCTTTAACTCGGATTCTTCATTCCTTCTGGAGCTGTTTCTCTACTCTTCTCCAGTAGTGTACTGGGACCCTCCTGACCTGGGGGCTTCATATTTCATTGTCACGTCTTTTTGCCTTTTCATACTGTTAATGGGATTCTTAGGGCTTCCCTAGTGGCTCAGGGGATAAAGAATCTGCTTGCAATGCAGGAAACACAGGAAACCTGGGTTCAATTCCTGGGTTGGGAAGATCCCCTGGAGAAGGATATGGCAACCCACTCCAGTATTCCTGCCTTGAGAATCCCATGGACGAAGGAGCCTATCAGGCTATAGTCCAAAGCATTGCAAGGGTCAGATATGACTGAGCGACTACACACCCATGGGGTTCTCAAGGGAAAAATGCTGAAGTGGTTTGCCATTCCCTTCTCCAGGGAACCATGTTTTGACAGAACTCTCCACCACGACCCATCCATCTTGGGTGGCCCTACATGGCTCATAGTTTCAGTGAGTTAGACAAGGCTGTGATCCCTGTGATCAGTTTGGTTAGTTTTCTGATTGTGGTTTTCATTCTGTCTGCCCTCTGATAGATGCGGATAAGAGGCTTGTGCAAGCCTCCTGATGGGAGGGACTGATGGTGGGGAAACTGGATCTTGTTTGGTCTTGGACCAGACTATGGTAGGGGTAATGGTGGTAATGGTGACCTCTTTCAAAAGAATTTATGCCAGCATGTGGTGCCTCACAGGACTGTTGGAGTCAGTGCCCCTGTCTCCGCGGCAGCCACTGTCGATCCTCGCCTCCACCAGAGGCTCCCAGACACACACAGTCAAGTCTGGCACAGTCTGTTGTGGGGTCACTTCATTGGACTTTCCTTTTACCATCAGAAACATCCACAACTGGGCATCGTTTTTGCTTTAACTCGGATTCTTCATTCCTTCTGGAGCTGTTTCTCTACTCTTCTCCAGTAGTGTACTGGGACCCTCCTGACCTGGGGGCTTCATATTTCATTGTCACGTCTTTTTGCCTTTTCATACTGTTAATGGGATTCTTAGGGCTTCCCTAGTGGCTCAGGGGATAAAGAATCTGCTTGCAATGCAGGAAACACAGGAAACCTGGGTTCAATTCCTGGGTTGGGAAGATCCCCTGGGGAAGGATATGGCAACCCACTCCAGTATTCCTGCCTTGAGAATCCCATGGACGAAGGAGCCTATCAGGCTATAGTCCAAAGCATTGCAAGGGTCAGATATGACTGAGCGACTACACACCCATGGGGTTCTCAAGGGAAAAATGCTGAAGTGGTTTGCCATTCCCTTCTCCAGGGAACCATGTTTTGACAGAACTCTCCACCACGACCCATCCATCTTGGGTGGCCCTACATGGCTCATAGTTTCAGTGAGTTAGACAAGGCTGTGATCCCTGTGATCAGTTTGGTTAGTTTTCTGATTGTGGTTTTCATTCTGTCTGCCCTCTGATAGATGAGGATAAGAGGCTTGTGCAAGCCTCCTGATGGGAGGGACTGATGGTGGGGAAACTGGATCTTGTTTGGTCTTGGACCAGACTATGGTAGGGGTAATGGTGGTAATGGTGACCTCTTTCAAAAGAATTTATGCCAGCATGTGGTGCCTCACAGGACTGTTGGAGTCAGTGCCCCTGTCTCCGCGGCAGCCACTGTCGACCCTCGCCTCCACCAGAGGCTCCCAGACACACACAGTCAAGTCTGGCACAGTCTGTTGTGGGGTCACTGCTCCTTTCTCCTGGGTCCTGGTGTGCACAGGGCTTTGTAGTCCCCTCCAAGAGTCTGTTGCCTCCAGTGCTGTGAAAGTTCCGTAATCAAATCCCGCTGACCTTCAAAGTCAGATTCCCTGGGGATACTCAGTCCCTTTGCCAGATCCCCAGGTTGGGAAGTCGGTTGTCGGGCCTAAAACTTTGCAGCAGTGCAAGAACTTCTGTGGTGTAATTATTCTCCGGTTTGTGAGTCACCCCTCTGCCCCCACCACCAGTGGCTCTATAGTGGGGCTAATGGGGACCTCCACTGGATGAGAGTTAGAGAATTATTTAAGGTCCTTGGAATCAGACCCCTGTCAGGCTTATGTGGCCTCCAGCAAATTTAACTCTTTTGTCTTAGCTACCTTATTTGTAAAACTGGAAAATGGTGATAATGCCTACTCTTAGGGTTGTTTTGAGAGTTGAATACAATGATGCCTAGGAGCACTTAGCACAAGGCCCAACACGCTTGAGTGCTGTTTGTTGTTAGTGTCACTACTGACTGAGGTCGTGGGAGTCCAGTGGAGGCATGAGACGTATGTATGGTTTTAGGAAAGGGAGAAGGGAGTGATAACCTGCTGTGATGTTGGAGAGACTTTATGGAGGATGGGGTTGGGGCCGCCATGTTGCACAATTCTGTGGGTACCCTTCGTACCATCATCTTTATAAATGGATCCCTCTCTGAGTGGTACAGCTTTGCTGGTTGGGATTATGAATGGGACCATGAAGGATGGGTGGCATTTGAATGGATAAAAGAGGGATGAGGGTGGACTTGGTAGAAATAAACAAGGTGAGGCCTCCCAGCTGGTAAGAGAGCTATTGGCATTGAGGATGGGTAGGCAGGTGGTGAGGTCCGACTTGGCTTCTTTGCAGTTACAGAAAGCTGGGTGGAGGGAACCTTCTGGTGTGATGGGTAGCGATCAGGGTGAAAACACTCTCTGGTCTCTTCATACTGTCTTCGTCGAGAGTTCCTTGTGTAGGGCTGACAGTCTTCTGTGATAGCCTTTTAGTCTGGGTGAGCCAACATATCTAACGAAAAACTCCCTCATTCTTGCTACCAGTTTTGTTTTTCTTTAGCATTAATCAGACCTCTTTTTCCTAAATACTATGATTGCTCCATCTGTGGAGAGAAGAGGGTGTTGTGTGCTTTGTCCATTGCTTCAACTGGTATAGCCTTGAATTTCTTTTTAACTTTTCTGTGTAGTTTTTCCTTTCTTCTTACCTCTCTGGAATTTCTTCTGCTCTTCATGGGCTCTCAAAGGCTTTACGTATATCATGGCATAAGTTAGGGGGCAAGAAAAAATTTGCCTTATCAAATCTGGCTTCTATTTTTTTGAGGCATGTCTTTGGTGGATTTCAATTTCGAGAATGTAATAAAACCATAGTGGCCAGAGGTGAACAGCACATTTGGTTAACTTGTAAATAACTTTAGCTCTGTAAAGTTTTGGAACTGTTTTAAGAGTCACATTTTATTGGATAGTAAGCATTACATGATGCCCTAACTTGTAGAGGGCAGATAGCAAATATTTCAGGCTTGCAAGTCAGTTCTCTGTGGCAATCCTCAACTCTGCCTTTATAGGATGAAAGCAGCTATTGAACAACAGATAAATAGATGGATATAGCTTTTTGCTATAAAACTTGATTTACAAAAATAGATAGTAGGCAAAATTTGACTCTCTGAAGCAGTCTGCTAGCCCTGCCCTAAAGAAAAGGGATTTTTTTTTTTGGGATGGAGAAGGTAAGTGGAAAATTAGAAATAGGTAAATCACATTTCCAGATAATAGATTCCACCAAAACCTTGAAAAAAATGTTCTCCTAGTGTTTGGCTTAAACCTCGTGTATAATAATCTTTGTAAATAAACCTGAAACTTCTTTGTAGTTTTGTTTCTTGTTCCCTGAATCTAGGTTCTAAGGTTCAGAACAAGCCTCTCTTTATTAAGCAACCGTTTATTGAATGTTTTCTTTGTACCAGGCTCTGGTACACTGGAAATTCTGGTCATTGGAAATACTGGTCCCTGGAAATTCACAAATACTTTAGGCACAAACCTTTCCTTCAGGGAGCCGCAGTCTAGACAGGGCATCGTTATTGCCAAATGAGAGCCCATGCCTTAAACCACATCAAATATGTGGCTCAAGGTACCAAGGAACCTGCATCCCTGTAGAGACTTGTAGGGGGGCACTTCTCTCTCTATTGTCTATCCATTTGGGACTTTGGTATTTTTGTTTCTTTTTGTGTATTGTTAAGAGAAAGCCTGTTCAAAGAATCTACAAGTGGTGAAAATGTTTATTTTAGTACCTTCCTTGCCAGAACTCTTGGTCTTGATGATTCAAGAGGTTATGTGTTTTCCTGCCCTTTGTAGTTTAAACTTAGTCACTTTAAATCATTTTTCAAATTTCTGTCAATTCTCCCCCTCAAACTATAGACTGGCCCTGCCAGATTGCAGACAGTGATATGCTAATAGTACCGAAATACACAGGTTTAGAGAATTGTGTCTAGTCACCTTTCCAGAGTGTTCTTTGGACCTGAGCCATTCTGGCCCTTGCAGACTGGGTGGAGTTGCCGGGCAGTTCATGAAGGAGGAGGCTTTAGAGTCTCAGTGGGTGTGGAATGAGAGTTCTCTGACCGCACTGGAGTGGGCCCTCTGAGGACTGTGGGCTGCTGCCCTGGGACAAGTGTCTGTGATCTGATAGAGGAGGACCGCGGGAGCCAGGCCAACGTCTACATGGATGGAACAGAGGAGCAAGAGAAGGTTGTTCTCTAAGTGCAGGAATACTAGGAGGAGCTGAGGCATTTGAGGTTTGTTTCTTTGATCAGCAAAATACAAGAGGGATGGAGAGAGGAGGAGGAATGGGACTTCAGGAGGAGAGAGATCTGGGCTCAGGTGACTTAGGGAAAGGCTTAGGAAGGAAGAAGGCTTTCATCTCTTTCTGCTTAACATAATTATAAAAGTATCCCCAAGAACTTCTTTAGTACAGTTTGAGGTGAGAGGAAGCACTTGGGGTTGAGAGAACCCCTATTTTTAAGAAGAGAAATAAAAAGATACATTTTTACAAATACAGTTGGCACAGCATGTCAGTGATGAAAACACGATGAGGGAGTGAATGTAAAATATATATAAATGGCAATCATTCATATATTTCTCTATAAAAAATAGAGTTGAAAGGCCTCCTCCCTTTTTTTTTTTTTGATGATATAGTGGCTTGCTTTGAAGTAGAAATTCTACTTTGCCCCTTTGGGGTCATGAAGAGTTAGCTGGTGGGAATACAATGGACTCAGATTGTGACATTTGAGGGTACCAACAACTGTCTGTGTAAGGTGTTACACACACACACACACACACGAGAAACATCATGCCTATCTGAATTGCTTTAGAAAGGAAACCAAAAGTTTCCACAAACAACTTCCACAAATACATAACAATCCATAGAGAAGAATGTGATCTGCTTGTGGTGACATGAAGTTACCCTGTAGCAGGTGGGAAGAATTCTAGGTTTAAATCTATTGTCCTTAGTATTTTGGCGTTTTCCCCTCAACAAGATAATCACTTTTTTGTGTGTCCCAATTACCTTAGAAGTCCTGAGATATTATAAAAATTATGACTTACATATCTAAAAACTTACTATAGAAAACTTGTTGAGCAAATTATTATGGGAAGTTTTAAATAGGTGCTGAGAAATCTGTATGCAGGTCAAGGAGCAACAGTTAGGACTGGACATGGAACAGACTGGTTCCAAATTGGGAAATGTTGTTTGAGTAAGCTCCAGTAGTTGGTGATGGACAGGGAAGCCTGGCGTGCTGCAGTCCATGGGGTCACAAAGAGTTGGGCACAACTGAGCGACTGGGCTGAACTGAAATATCTGCTAAAATAGAGCAGCATAATTTTCTCTTTTTAAGATACAGAATTTTCAGAAGGTTTGTTTTCAAGGAGTAACGGCCATTTTTCCCACTACTGTGTCTGGGGACAGAGCCTGAAGGGCAGGAGCAGACACGGTGGGACCTTCCCTAATGCGGCTCAGATGTAGCAAAAACAAGCTTTCTTGTCTTCTGTTTTTGCTAGTGTTGACACTCAAGTCTCCCTGTGGCACTTAGCACCTGTGCCAAAAGTGACTCCTCAATTCAGACACTAACCCCAAACTTCTGGCCAGCGACGCAGTGCAAGCTAAAGTTAGACTACAGCCCAGTGCACACCTGGTACTTGGGTTTCTACTAGCTTCCTCTTCTACAGGAAGGTGGGTTTGCACTGGTGTGCTTGTGGGTTGATGGTCGAGGCTGCGCCAAGCCAGTCTTCATTCTCTCTGCATTGAGTGGAAGCCATGTACCGGCATGGTACTGCCAAGACTGGCTTATTTTTCCTTAGCACTGGCTGGAAATCATTGCTGTTTTTAGATTTGCTTTCAGAACGTTACCTCTGGAGCAGGGAATCCACAGATGTGTAGTTTAGGGTTGCCTTGAGAAATGAAGTGAAAGTCTTGAACATGATGAATATACATTCTGTAATCATTGCTAATTACGGGGAGTATTTTCTTGTGTAATCCATTTATGGTTATTTTCGCTTCCTCCTGGCAAGTCTGAAATTGTCATCCTCAAGAGCATGGCTGCCTGTGATTTTTATGAATAGAAGTAGTACTGTTTGATTTTGCCCATCCATTCATCCACTCAAGCGTTCAGTACAGATTTATTGATACTGGCTATGTTTTGAATATTTTGGTAGATACTGGGGCCACAGTGATTACTAGGATCACCTTCCCTTAAAGAGTTTATAGATGAGAGGCAGGCAATTAGATGCCAAAATAGTGAGTAACAGTAATCTAAGTGCAGTGATAGAGATATGTGCAGCCTTTCAGGAGAACACAGTCAGCTAAGGCATGAGGTGGACAGAAGGGAGGAGAGGACGCCAGCAGGAATCTCACTCTTGTTGAGGACAAGAGCTATGAGATAACAGGTCAGAGGTGTAACACGGCTGCTCTGTGGCAGGGTTGGTTCGTCATTTTGGCTTGTTGATGAGGTGTGGGACGGTCTTTGAAGGGGATTCAAGCAGTGGAACAGCAGCGATATCTTTATTTATGTGCCGTGTGGTTTTCGGGAGCCAAGGGCTGGAAACTCCAGGAATGCTGAGGTGCCTGAACTATTCATTTGTGCATTTCATTAAGTAAACCGAGGAGAGTGAAAAAGCTGGCTTAAAACTCAGCATTCAAAAAATGGCCTCTGGTTCCATCACTTGATGGCAAATAGATGGGGAAACAATGGAAACAGTGACAGACTTTCTTTGCTTGGGCTCCAAAATCACTGCAGATGGTTGGAAACTCCAGGAATGCTGAGGTGCTTGAACTATTCATTTGTGCATTTAATTAAATAAACCTAGGAGAGTGAAAAAGCTGGCTTAAAACTCAGCATTCAAAAAATGGCCTCTGGTTCCATCACTTCATGGCAAATAGATGGGGAAACAATGGAAGCAGTGACAGACTTTATTTTCTTGGGCTCCAAAATCACTGCAGGTGGTGACTGCAGCCATGAAATTAAAAGATGCTTGCTCCTTGGAAGAAAAGCTATGACCAACCTAGACAGCATACTAAAAATGGAGACTTTACTGACAAAGGTCCATATAGTCAAAGCTATGGTTTTTCCAGTGGTCATGTATGGATGTGAGAGTTGGACTATAAAGAAAGCCGAGCACCGAAGAATTGATGCTTTTAAACTCTGATGTTGGAGAAGACTCTTGAGCGTCCCTTGAACTGCAAGGAGAGCCAGTCAGTCAATCCTAAAGGAAATCAACCCTGAGTATTCATTGAAAGAACTGATGTTGAAGCTGAGACTCCAATACTTTGGCCACCTGATGCAAAGAACTGACTCATTAGAAAAGACCCTGATGCTGGGAAAGATTGAAGGCGGGAAGAGAAGGGGATGACAGAGGATAAGATGGTTGGATGGCATCACCAACTCAATGGACGTGAGTTTGAGTAAACTCTGGGAGACAGTGAAGGACAGGGAAGCCTGGCGTGCTGCAGATCATGGGGTCGCAAAGAGTCAGACAGGACTAAGTGACCTAACAACAAAAAATCCTCTATCGAGTGCTTACTGTGTGCCCTGCTGCATTCTAGGCACTTGCAATGTTCACTCACACAGAAGAACGAAAGAGGGAAACAGTAGTAAGATTTTGGGAAATTATTAATACTCAATAAATTGTATAATTTACTGTTCATGATCATGCCAGACTTTTGAATACATGCTTGTTTTATAAAGGAATACATTTATTTGGGATATTTTATCTTGGATTTGGGCCTCTTCTATGGTGCAGATTAGTGCAGATTTAATAAATCAGCTCTTGAGAATTAAAAAATTGGTTATTCCAGCCTGTAGATTATTCTAGGCTGTAGACTCTCAATTTTCTGCTCATTAGCACCTCTGCCAGAGGCTGGGTAGAAGGGCAGGGAGTGTAACTTTTGGGATATTTTATCTTGGATTTGGGCCTCTTCTATGGTGCAGATTAGTGCAGATTTAATAAATCAGCTCTTGAGATTTCAAAAATTGGTTATTCCAGCCTGTAGATTATTCTAGGCTGTAGACTCTCAATTTTCTGCTCATTAGCACCTCTGCCAGAGGCTGGGTAGAAGGGCAGGGAGTGTAACTTCAGTCTCACCTGGCACTTGTTAGCAGATTTGGTAGAGAAAGTGAGACTTATAGTTCATATAAAATTGGAACCTATTCTATGGTTCTTACTCTTTGTGAAGCCCGGCTGGATGTATATGTCTGGATGTATCTGGTGGGTGTGTATCTCATACACTGGGTGTGAGATTAACCCTGGGAAATTTGGTGTGAGCAAATAGCCTAGGAATTAATACACTTTATTGTTTTAGTGATCACATTAATCATGTGCAATATGAAGTAACTTACCCTGGTCTAATATAAGGATACAGAATTTATTTTGTTATTCCTCTGATCTTTATTTTTATTTTGCTAGTTTAGGAGTAGGAATTAAAAAACGAACAAATGACAGCTTCCTGAGGCCTTGGAAAGTAATAGTATATATATCTCCTAGGGTTTAGGTGAGGTTTGTATGAATTAATAAAAGTAATGAGTAAGGTCTTGCACATGGTAAATATTGTATAAATATTGGCCATTATTATTGCTCTACTTTAGAAAAACCAATCAGACTTTGCATGAAATTAATAAGCAACAGGTGAGAATCATGAGAATACTAGGTGATATAACATCTAGACAATACACTGTGACACACAGGTTAGATAATTTATCAGCCTTACTTCACTAGCAAGGGCAGACTAGACAGTTAAAAAGGCTTAGGTTCAAGGAAAATTAAAAGTGTTTATACTTGTCATTTGAAAAATTCTTGTTATAAACTAAAGAACAGGCAAATATACAGCATTTGGGCTGTGACTTTTCTTTAACAGTCCCTGAAATAGTAACTGTGAAGAGTGCACGCAAAAGCATCACTGTGACTAAAGAGATAGCTCAATTTATTGAGCACTGTGCTCATGAGCCCAATTTCAAGACAAATGAAACGTTAATGTAAATTGTTCCGAATTTTCTAAGAGGTCTGTACGTCCTTAAGCAGAGGATGTACAAACAGTATATAGCAGTATATGTTAAATAGCAGTATATATTCTGCAATCCAGCAGCTTTCCAAGCTATGATTTTTATCACTATCTTTTGCATTTGAAAATGCAGAATTTGAAATTTCTACTTTTGTTCAATTCAGCAAGCCATTCTCGAGATGCAACTGGCAAAGATATTGAGCACAATGAGGGGGAGAGATGGAACCTGAAGTGACTTGTTTCTTGGCTGCAGTGACTTCTAAGCAAAGTGAACCAGCTATAGATCTTCCCTGATAGCTCAGTCAGTAAAGAATCTGTCTGCAATGCAGGAGACCCAGGATTGATACCTGGGTCAGGAAGATCCCCTGGAGAAGGGTGTGGCTACCCACTCCAGTACTCTTGCCTGGAGAGTTCTGTAGTCAGAGGAGCCTGGTGGGCTACAGTCCATGGGGGCGTAAAGAGTCGGACATGACTAAGCAACTAACAATGGAAGCTGAATTCCCCCTCAGCTAGCTGTTCCTACATGGGAGGTATATAACTCTGAATGGTGATGACTTTATAATAACAGTTAGAATAGTCTCAGTACAAGAATGAGGCCTTGGGGAAGAAGAACATAAATGTGTAGTCATTGTAAGAACTGGAGGATAATCACTAGTTGTGACTATGGGCCCCTTTTCCAGTGGGCAATGACTTCTTGGCCTCTGGCTATGAGTTGGCTAGTGGATTCTGTCATTTTGGTTATCTTTTGGAAGAATGAAAAGGAAACAGGGGAAGCATGTTCATAAAAAACAAAACAAAAACCCCTTGAGGGGGTTGGGCAAGTGGGAACAAATGTCCCCAGGCCTCCAGACCTTTTGAATCATGCTGGTGATTTTAGCATCACACCTGTCATGTGTCTACTGCTGTTTGGAAATAGTCTTGATGTCCATGGGCTCATAAATGTCACATTTGGTGGTGGTCTCGAGAGGTCCAGAGTTAAGGCTAGAGAGTATTGAAAGGCTAGTGTTCCTTATGGTGATGGCTGCCCTAGTTGAAAGAGCTGAAGTTCTGTGATAGGAAGAAAGTTTCCTGTTTATATTAATACTGCAGGTTTCCAAGGTATTTATAATGGCTTTGTGTTTCCTTCTTTAGATGTGGATTTCTCCACTTCTTAATGGCCAGTTTTACTTCCCATGTAGGAACAGCTAGCTGAGGGGGAATTCAGCTTCCATTGTTATGGCTGGGGATTTCCTCTTTCTATGGCTGGGGAAACCCACACGTCCGTGTTTGCAGTTTCAGCATTCCCCAAGCATTCCCAAGTGCCTGGAACGGTACCGGGCACTTTGTTTCTCTCACCCCTGGATACCCTCCCTACTGAAAATGCGCTGATCTGAATTCAGAAGACAAGAGGAGGATTTGCATTTCTTATGTGGAGTCTGTGGTAGACTAAATGTGTTCCCCCTAATTCACTTCTTGAAGCCCTGATCCCCATGTGATGGTGTTTGTAGGTAGAGCCTTTGAGAAGTAAAGAGGGTACAAGCCTCATGATGAGATTAGGGTCCTTAGAAAAGACCGGAAAGCTGCCTTTCTCTCTCTCTCTGCCATGGATGGATACAGCAAGAAGGCATCCATCAGCAAACCAGGAGGAGGGCTCTTAGGAAGAAGGAAATTGGCCAAGGCCTTTAGCTTCGACTCTCAACTTCTGAAAATGTAAGGAATAAACATGGTTGTTTAAGGTGCTCAGTCTAGTGTATTTGTCATATTAGTCCAAGAAGACTAAGATGGGGTCTTTAGGCAACTCTAAAGGAATCTGTCCTTAGCCTTTCATTAAATGTTTAAAAAAAAAATGGTACTGTCCATTCTATACGGTACTGTCCATTCTATATGGTAACTATGGTGGCGCTACTAGTAAAAAACCCGCCTGCCAGTGTAGGAGATATAAGTGACTCGGGTTCAATCCCTGGGTCACCCTGGGTTGGGAAGATTTCCTGGAGGCGGAAATAGCAACCCACTCCAGGCAGATTTTCTTGCCTGGAAAATCCCATGGATAGAGGATCCTGGCGGGCTATCGTCCATAGGGTTGCAGAGAGTCAGACATGACTGTGTGCCATTCTATATATTCGTTTAGAACCTCAAGTTATTGTTATATCATTTTTTAAAAATGTTAACAGCTTAAGTCAGATTGGAAGTAATTGATCACTTTAAAGTTGAAAATGGGATCATTGCTGGAGTTGAACACCAGTGTTTTTCATTCTAGACACTCTGAAACATGAATGCTGGTACTTGAGTCAGCATATGAAAAAAAAAAGGCAGTGAGTTCAGTGTTTGCCCAATGATCAGAGCCAATTAAACAGGGAAAGGCAAGCTAATGCTGGTATGGGCAGTGGCAGCGTAGTTTTCATCTGCCTTGTTCTCTGGATGTAGGACTCCTGATAATTACCAGTGGTATGCATCATCAGCAGAATGCAGCTCAGGAATTAAGAATCAGCAAGCCGGCATCTGAGTTTTCTGCATGGGAGAATTTCCTCTGTGAGACTAGCCAGTGGTGATGTGTTTTATGTGAGGAAGCTATCCACTCAGTTGTTAAACTGATGATTGACTTGTAATTTGTAAGATTTTTCTGGTGGCCATTGCCTATAATAGTTATTATGTCCCAGATATGCTGTGAACTTTTTCCTAAAAATAGCCCTTGTGATAGGTTCCCTATCCTTTCACATTTGCTGTTTGGGGATCTCATTTTTCAGTGCTGTAATGATTGACATTTCTAATATATGTTAGTGGATTTGTCCCTAAGTTTCTCTGAAAGCTCTGTAATATGCCTATTATTAACATTATCTGGCAATTTTTCAAAAAGGACTTTTTCTAGATTCTTCACATTTCTTAAACAACCTAGATGACTTTTTAAAGAGTCATCATTTTTGGCTTTTATGATTTGCATGTTTTCAAACATGTGAAAGAGCTTTTAGGATTGGTTGCACAATTTGATTTGAAATAAAACTAAAAAAAAAAAATCTGATGTATTTCACGAGAGGTATTCAACTAATTTAATGGTAGCTTTTTGTACTATGCAAGGAACCTTGTATTTCAGTGATATTCATTAGTTACTCACTATTTTTCACAAATATCTCATTAATAATTCACTAATGTTTTCATATTGGGGATAGGTGGCTGGTGGTATTACTGGCTGGTGATATTTCCTGTAGGGTGTTGCACTTTAAGGGTAATTTTTCTGGATAACTTTGATAATTACACTACCATACTTGAATATGGAACCCAGCTCTGGACATTAAAGGATAAAGGGCCACTGGGCTGTTGATTCCAAGATAATATGATACGTGTGTGCTCAGTCATGTGCAGCTCTTTGCAACCCCATGGACTGTAGCCCACCAGGCTCCTCTGTCCATGGGAGAATATTCGTGCCTCTGTCCAGGCAAGAATATCAGAACAGGTTGCCATTTCCTTCTCTGGTGAATCTTCCTGACCCAGGGATCAAGCCCATGTCTCCTGTGTTGGCAGGTGGATTCTTTACTGCTGAGCCACCTGGGAAGCCCTCTCCCAGGATATTGGAGGGGTGTGCATCAGATAGGCAATAGCTGGCAGGAGCCCTAATCATCTTCTGTAGTTGGGCCTCAGGATTTCATCTCTTCCTTCTCACACAGCTGCCTGTATGGTATTGAGCCCTTATTCAGGACGATGGGTTGAATGAAGTTGGAATTTCACTCTCTCCTTCAGAGGTGTTCAGGAATCATTAGAGCTTGACTATTCAACACAGTAGCCACTCGCTACATGTGGCTGTTTAAATTTAATAAATTAATTATAATAGGATAGAATTACAATTGTATTTAAATTAAAAATTCTTCTGTTGCACTAGCCACATTGCAAAGGCTCTATAAGGAACCTGTGGTGAGTGGGCTACCATAATGAACAGCACTCCAAGTTCTTTGGACACTGACATCTATGGAGATGCAATGGTATGCCCCAGGTTCATAGCTAGTTAGTACAGAATCAGGAGTTTCCACTAGTTTAGCAATTAAAAAATGTGTATATCAAGTGATCCCTCAGTTTTGGGGCATCATTAGTTGAACTAAAACGTTTGGCCCTGGGGACTATCACATCCTTCTTTGAAAGCCTGTGAGGGAGACTCAATAGCAGAGTTAGAAATTAGTTTTTTCCTCATAATTCTAGCTTCAAAAATGTTTGTGATTCATCTTTGTGTGTGTGTGTGTGTGTGTGTGTGTGTGTGTGTGCGCACGCCAGCAACCTTGAAGGTATCTAGTTAAACCTTGCTTTTGAGTTTCTGAAGTAGGAGTGATCCTTGGAGTAGCTTCCTCCTAGAATTATTCTAAACCTTACAATCAAAATGGTCAGTCATTCTGTCACTCAGTCATGGCCGACTCTTTGCAACCCCGTGGACGATAGCACGCCAGCAGCCAAAGATGGAGAAGCTCTATACAATCAGCAAAAACAAGACTGGGAGCTGACTGGGGCTCAGATCATGAACTTCTTATTGCAAAATTCAGACTTAAATTGAAGAAAGTAGGGGAAACCATTAGACCATTCAAATGTGACCTAAATCAAATCCCTTAAGATTATACAGTGGAAGTGACAAATAGATTCAAGAGATTAGATCTGATAGAGTGCCTGAAGAACAATGGATGGATGTTCGTGACATTGGACAGGAGGCAGTGACGGAGACCATCCCCAAGAAAAAGAAATGCGAAAAGGCAGAATGGTTGTCTGAGGAGGCCTTACACATAGCTGAGTGAGAAGAGAAGTGAAAGGCAAAGGAGGGAAGGAAGACTATACCCATTTGAATCAAAACGGTAGAACACAGTAAATGATCATGGGTGTTACTGTTGTGCTGTCCTCGTTGGTACTGATCAATAACACTTTTTTGAAGGAGGGTCGAGTGACCGATCTCCCATGTTAACTTCTCTTTGTTCACACACTCCTTCCTCTTCTTTCACCATTTTGTGATGAGGTTTTCCAAACATGCGGAAAAGTTAACGTGAGGACCCACGCGACACCGCCTGGTCTCTGCCCTCTGTTTCACCCTGTCACACAGTCTGTCGGTCCCGCTGTCATGACCCGGCATCAACGAGCTTGTATTCACAGAGCATGAAGCTTGGTAGTTACTTTCTCTGGGAATTGGAGCCCTTCCCAACATAGTTTTGTCAGTTTTCCCCACTGGGTTGAGGTAATAAGGGGTTGAGTGGTAATGATGGTTAGGGTGTTGACATGGTATTCAGCACAAAGTACTACAATTAATTCATTTAATCTTTATAATGATGCTGGTGGACAGTGCTGTCATTAATCTCCATTTTGTAGAAGGAGACACTGAGGCATAGAGAGATGAAATGATATGTCCCAAGTCACACAACTAGTAAGGAAAAAAATGAAAAATTGGGCAATCACTCTGGTTAGGCTAGGTTAAAAAAATTTTTTTTTTAATCTATAGAATTAATGGGAAAAAATTGAGATACCATTTTATGATTACGAAAGATAACCTCTGCATTTGTCTTAAGCTGCGAGTTTGTGGCAGCTGCTGTGCCAGGAGCTGGGGTCATGCGGGTGATGACATCACGGTCTCCTCCCTGCCCAGTCTAATGGACAAAAAGCTACCGTGAGTTGTTGGGAGGATCAGTGTTTTAATATAAACAATTTTCCTGGAATAGTTAGAAATGAAGGATTTCAGTAACAGAAAGTTACATTATGTATCTAGTTTTACTTCACAGAAACCTTTGCACAAATAAACTTTTTGGGGGTGTTTGTGACAGGATAAATGGTTCCAGCGAATGAACAGTACCTTTTTGGAAATGTCTTGCCATTTACAGACTTATTCTGCCATAGCAGAGGAAAATAATTTGGGGGAAAATGCATTCAAGGATTATTTACTTTAACCATAAAACATATTCAGATTAATGGTATGGTAAAAATGTGGGCTTGCCTGGTGGCTTAGTGGTAAAGAATCTGCCTGCCAGTGCAGGAGACATGGATTTGATACCTATCCAGGAATATCCCCTGGAGAAGGAAATGGCAACCCAATCCAGTATTCTTGCCTGGAAAGTTCCATGGACAGAGGAGCCTGGTGGACTGCAATCCATGGGGTCGCAAAGTGTTGGATAAAATCTAGCGACTGAACAACAACGGGAACCAAATTACATTTCCGAAGGCATCTTATCACTTTAAAAAATATTGTTACTTCAGTATTTTTTCCCTTTTATCTTTTTCAACACTTTTTATTTCAATGTGCCAGCACACCACAAGAAATGCAAGCTACCACCTCAACAGGGGTCTGGAGCCTTGCCCAGGTGGCTCACATCAACGTGAGTGTGTGGACATGTCTCTGTGCCCTGCTGCCCTCAAGCCCATTGCCTTAAGAACATGGACTGCTGTGGCGGGCATGGATGGGGTGATGAGCTCATTAGGAACGGTGTACAGGATGCAGAAACAAGGTGCCACCATGACACCCAGAATCAGCGTTGGTTGAATGGCAGAGTAAGGAATTCTTATACATCAAGAACAGAAGCATCCTCTGTGATAAATGTTTAGCATTATTGAAAATTTAGAAACTCCCTGCTCTAGGCTCATTGGCTTCTTTGGATAAGGTAAGGCGTCTTTAAAAAAAAAAAAATTTCTAGGCTAAAATAAACTATTTTCATCTGACCCTCCTTGGGGCCACTCCTTGATTAATATCTCTGTGAATAAGATGATTAATCGAAGAATGCCTCTTATAGCAGAAAATGAGATAATATGAGGGACTTTGTAGTTTTGTTTTCATTTTTCCTATTAACACATTAAAAAATGTATTTTTATTCTATATAAGTAATAAATTGAGAACCTCCTCAGTGATCACTCATATATTGTGATTTAGTTTTCTGAACCAGTGATCTACCTAAGCACTGCAAGTCATCCTTATTAGCATTCCTGTAAATGTGCTGTTATAAACAATTTTATATAGAGAATAGAGGAAATCAGATTGCATTTGTTGTCCTGTTGAGGTGAGTGCAAGGGGAAGATGGTTTCCAGCAGAGTGATGAAGCCTACGGTTCTTGCTGTGGTGCTGACTTTTCTCCTGCCTGGCTACCTTGACCGTGGCAGTTCTTGTGACTTCCATATGTCACAGATTCTAAATACAGTTCTGTGCCTCGTCCTCCTCCCAGAGTTTTTCCCCCACTGTAGTTATTTCTTCATCGATGCGTAACACTCAAGCTCTTCTTTATTCAAGACTCATCCCCTTCAGGGCTTGCAGACTTATTTTGATGGCACTTCCTGGAGGGCTTGCTGCCATTTCTTTCCAGGAAAAATTAAAATTGTCCTGCCCCCACCCTTTTTAAAAACACTGTCTATTTCATAAGAGCCACAGAATTATAAACAACTTAATAGGATTGTTAACATTGTTTTGAAAAGTCCTCACTTGGTCACAGAACTACAGAACTGAAAAAAAGAGGTCTTGTGGGTCACCCACCTTCTTGCTTCCTGAAGCCCTGAGAGTAGAAGCATCCCAGGAAAATCAGTAAATGTCTCATCTTAGTCTTCAGGTGGCTTCAGTAACTCCTAGTACGAGTCTATTTTTTGTTTCAATAGGAAGTTAAAGGAAGTTCTTCCCTGACCTGAAACTTTAGAATGATATGGTCACAGGGTCCTTTCTCTTAGAAGTAGTCCCAGTTATTTTCTGCAGAATTGAAGAAATGGGCACAGCAAAGCTGAGTGGCTCACCTAGTATGGAACAGCTCCTTAAAGACTGCTGGTTTGTTAATGGTTGACATTTCTGTGCCTTCTTTGCTCCATGGAGCAAAGATCTCCTGTCCTTGGCTGATTAACAATTTTCATGTAAATGTTAGCTGATGAAAGAGGCTGATGAGAGATACTTGAGGAGACTGCCATTTAGCAAACACTTTTGGCAGGGTGAGTTACCAAGATAAAGATGATTAAGGTTACCAGGAGAAAGATGGTTAAAGTCTGTCCTCTAAGAGCAAACAGTCCATCAAAGTGTTTTCAGGCCTGTCCTTTGTGGCTTAGACGATAAAGAATCTGCCTGTAATGCAGGGGACCTGGATTTGGTCCCTGGATCAGGAAGGTCCCTGGAGAAGGGAATAGCAGCCCACCCCAGCATTCTTGCCTAGAGAATTCCATGAAAAGAGGAGCCTGGTGTGCTACAGTCCATGGGGTCACAAAGAGTCCAACACAACTGCCCGACTTGCACTTTCCCATCTTAAAGTTCTTTCTAGCCCAGTGATTCTATATTATTCTCCCCCCTCCCCCAACTTTTGCTATTTTTACTTCTCCACAGAAATAAGTGCCTGGTGGTTAAACTACCATAGAAGATGGGATACCAAGTTGTAGTGTATAGAGTCTAAGCGGGAGAAAGCAGGCTGATTGATCCAAGAGTCAAGAGAGCATCACTAGATAGATGGTTGGAGTAGAAATCTGGATGGTTTGGGGAAATGGCAGCAAATAGACCTGGAGGAGGGGGCAAGCCCTCAACAGTAATGGGACCTTTCTGAGTGTGGGCTAGGGTAGAGGATGAGTCTAAAAGTCAGCCTGAGTGGGGAGACATGCAGTTAAAGGCACCAACCAAAGAAAGGGCCCTTTTAATGTGAATGTTCCTCCTCCAGAGGAACCACTTTTGGGCACACTGGTTTTCCATCAAGTGCGCAGCACCGTGTTGACTGGGTTGCTCAGACAAGTGCTGTTTATCTGGGTAAAGGCTGGTTTGTCATCTGGCTGATCTCTAGTATATTGGGGATGGGCTGTCATCTCTTTTCCACCTAATGTGTTCTTAGACCTTCCCTCTCCTATGGTTTTCCTGGAGCATCCATGAAGTTTGAAATCTTATTTTAGGCAGTTCAAATTCCTCAGATATTCTTGCTTTCAACAATTAGAACTGGACATGAAACAACAGACTGGTTCCAGATAGGAAAAGGAGTATGTCAAGGCTGTATATTGTCACCCTGCTTATTTAACTTATATGCAGAGTACATCATGAGAAATGCTGGACTGGAAGAAACACAAGCTGAAGTCAAGATTGCTGGGAGAAGTATCAATAACCTCAGATATGCAGATGACTCCACCCTTATGGCAGAGAGTGAAGAGGAACTAAAAAGCCTCTTGATGAAAGGGAAAGAGGAGAGTGAAAACGTTGGCTTAAAGCTCAACATTCAGAAAATGAAGATCATGGCATTGGTCCCATCACTTCATGAGAAATAGATGGGGAAACAGTGGAAACAGTGTCAGACTTTATTTTTTTGGACTCCAAAATCACTGCAGATGGTGATTGCAGCCATGAAATTACAAGACGCTTACTCCTTGAAAGAAACCCCACTCCAGTACTCTTGCCTGGAAAATACCATGGACGGAGGAGCCTGGTGGGCTGCAGTCCATGGGGTCGCCAAGAGTCGGACACGACTGAGCGACTTCACTTTCACTTTTCATTTTCATGCATTGGAGAAGGAAATGGCAACCCACTCCAGTGTTCTTGCCTGGAGAATCCCAGGGATGGGGAGCCTGGTGGGCTGTTGTCTATGGGGTTGCAGAGTCGGACACGACTGAAGCGACTTAGCAGCAGCAGATAGCATATTCAAAAGCAGAGACATTACTTTGCCGACTAAGGTCCGTCTAGTCAAGGCTATGGTTTTTCTCGTGGTCATGTATGG